>JANHZT010010501.1:5156-19403 GCA_032468215.1 Stegonotus admiraltiensis
GGTGGGAGTGTGTTTGGGGATTATGTGTGTTGGACCTGGTCTTTGGGTGTTAAGTGAATTTCGTTGTATGTGTATACTGTGTATGCACATACAATGACAATAATGATGATGAAGATGATGATGATGATGATTATGTTTGTTGCCCCTGATAAAAGTTTGCTCCTAGGCTGAAAAATGTGTCCAGGTGCTTTTCACCTGGAATGAAAAAGGTTCAAATTGCAGGAAAAATACATGAAGGAAGAAGGAAAGGTGGGAAAGGAAGGGGAAGCCTGAGCATCTCAAATATGCATAAAATTGAGATCTTCAAATAGAGGCAAGAAGATGGAAGAAAAAAGACAATGTATGAACTGGTGTATAGACATAGTGGAAGCAAGGATGACTTGCAAGACTAAGATTACTGAAATTAAATAATATAATCTAATATAAACTAGATTAAAATACATTTCTCTATTTATTTGTCTCACCACCTGCCATAAATGCCACAAGGTTAATTACATGGGAAGCTGAAGGACATTGTCTAAAACAGGATTACCCAAAGTGCTGGATATTGACCCCCAAGGATAAATGGGACTACTGTTGTTTCTATGCTGCTTTTTCTTCATAGTACTATTAGTTAAAGTAGTATTTAATAATTATTTTCATATTGATAAATGTTTTGGGGTTGATGAACACTATGAAACTTCATGAAGGGGTCAATAAGCTAGTGAGTTTGGGAATTGCTTCTCTAAAATAAAATATAGGCAGTTCAAAGTGATATTATTAATTACAAATTTAAATGGATATATATTTATAAAGCATTTACAAAGTTTTCAGAAAGATGGTCAGTGATGCTTTCATTAGTTTTTTTCCCCCTTAACTGGATGCTAGCATGAGAACCTAAAATATTTAATATTCATATTACTAAAATATTATTTAAAGTGTTTATTTTTTGTAGTAAAAATGTAAGAATAGCTTAAAATAGTCTGGGATGCGAGGCTGTAATTTTCTAAGTGGGCTTATCTCATTGATAACAGTTAACTGAACAAATTGACATTTTAAGAGGGTTAAGGGCTTTTAAGAAACCAATCTTAAAAATGAAAGAGGAAAGGACTGAATGGTGTGGTAAACAGGGATGAAAATCAAGACATCAGATCCGCAACCAATTTAGATTTGCTTACATATGTTGAAAAAACATCACTTAATACGATGACATGTTCAAGGGATTAAAAATGATTTCAAACAGCTTTAGGACTTAAAAGAAAATGCCCTTCAGAAATGAGCTTGTGTGCAACCAGCTGAATATTCTCCTACAATCATTTGAAGGAGGCTTACTTGCTTAATAATTTGGGGAAAAAATACCATTCTTGCACACTCACACTGTAACTGTATGTTGCAGCTTTCTTGGGTACAGGTAGATGCCCAATTCACAATGACTTTCCTGGCACAAGATGGGAAGTCCAATTCTCAACCTGAAGCTAATCTCAGGTAGAAATTCTGAACTAACTTCTTGGGAGTTTTCCAGTAGAATTTCTGGGCAGGACCTGAAATGAAAAATGAAACATTCATCTCTTCAGCTGCAAAGCCAAGTCAAATGAATAGCTCAGCTGGTGCATACTAGTTTCAAACATCCAGATACTTCACAGAGGAAGTGGAGAAGGTAAAGAAGTAAACTCCAGATACTAAAAAAAGTAATGGGTAGAGGGCTAAATGAGAAGTAAAACACAGAAGATTCTATCCACCCCAGTCCACAACAAATGCTATATTCCATTTAACAATAGTCTGAGTTAGTTAGGGACGAATGATCAGCAGGGCAATGGGGAGAGAGATGTTTAAAACAATCATAGAATTATAGGCCTGGAAGGGACCTTGGAGATTGTAGGAAGAAAAATCTGGTCTGGTTCCAAGTGGGAAGAAAGGCACTGGAAATAAAATGGACGCTGACTTCCTGGAAGGAAATAAGGTTTATTTGGTTTCCAGAAATTTCAGTGACAGCAACAATGTTTCTGGGTGGGTGACCAAATGGCTGAGTGAATGAGTGGATCTTTACAGGGTGATTGAGATGCACCAGGAGGTTGTGCAATGTAGTGAGCCTTCAAACAGTGGTAGGTAAATTATTATGTCCTAAAGGTCATGTCCTGTCCTTAGAGCTAGACGGGGAATGTAGATTTTAAGAGTCTTTGTTTATCTACCTTTAATCCCTTCTGGGGGAGCTGGGCTGAAGGCGTCTTCATGAATAGGCTGGGCACAAAATATCCACCTCTAAAGTTTTAATGATGGCACCAAGAGTAGGCCCACCCTGTGGGAGTGTGTTGGTTGGTGGGAGGTTATTGGTTGCAGTAGGTGGTCTTGAAGATACCCAGGTCCTAAGCCATGGAGCATTTTAAAGGTAAGAACCAACACCTTGAAGCGCACTCAGAAGGCGAATATGGTTATCATGATTATTACGCTTATTATTATTAGATTCTTATTAGAAGATACGTTGAGGGAAAAATGAATAGGTTTACTATGTTCAATATTACAATTGTAAGATCAGAGAATTAATAATGTAATGAATGCTGTAAATTTTGATGGTTATTGCACAGAGATGATTTGGAGGTGATGGTTAACGGTACAGTTTCCATTCAATGGAGGTCCACAAAACTCTTCCATACAGAATATGTAAAAATTGATTAACGTTCTTAAGCAGCATCAGAGCCTGGCAATGGCCAGTTTTGTATTTAATTAAAATTCCTTCACAGTCCTGAGACAGCACATTAAGGAAATGCCTAGTTCTTAGTGCTGGGAAAGTCATAGCCTATGCCCAGAGAAAATACAGAATATGGGATGGGCAGCCTACAGCGACAGATTGGGATTGCACGGATTACGCTTGTTTTCCTCTTCATAATTAACTAATCCAGGAATACCGAATCAACAGCCTTCTCCAAGATTAGATAAGAAGCAGAGCGCAGCCTTGGATGGGAGACCACAAGCCAATTCTGGGCGTTATTTTGTTTTTAACAAGCTCTGCAAAAGGAGACAATGGCAAAAACCATTGACATAGCGGGGCAGAACCGCACAGCGATGCCCAGAAAGTCGACAGGGAAAGCCCTGTGGAGAACTGACTTCGGAAACTGCAAAACGTTCTGCCTGGCTCTTATTTCTAAGTCGCGCGCGCGTGTGAACGTGTGTCATTATCAACTGCAAAATTGATTTAAAAAAAAAAGTATTTCTGAACGTGTCCTCCCACATCAAGCGCCTTTTCTGGAGAAGCCCGCTTTCCCCCGCAAAGGGCTTGAAGGTCTCCCCAACCTGCCTCTCCCTCCCTCGGCCGCAATGCCCTCGCCCTCCCCCTGTCAGAGCGTCTCGCTCGCGCACAAAAGAGGAGGGGAAGGGCGCGTAAGCGGCCTTTGGTTCCTTTCTCCTCTGGCTCCGCCCCCTCGCTTTCCCTCTCACTCCCAGCTCGCTCGTGCGTGTGTGTGTGTTCTGCAGTGACTTAGCAAGCGTGCGCCTGCCTATCGAGCGCGCTTGCTGCAAGCGGGCGGATCTTTCATATTAGAAGGGCTGTCCATTTTTTTTTTAAAGCGGGTGGGAGATTAAAAAAAAAAGATTCCTCCCTGATTTTTTTTTTCCTTTTAAACTGGCGTCTTGCGATGCTTTGCCTAAGAAGCTGCGTCGCGAGACGCGGTCTAGTGAATGAACGGGATTCTTTGATCGCCCAGCGACACCTGTAAGGGGAGAGGGGAGGGAAAGCGTAGGCGGAGGTGTGGTGCAGACGTGCTCTGAGATCTTTGCTGCAGAAAGACAAGACCGGTACCAGACGGGCACCCAACATAAAAACATATTTTTTTAAAAAAAAATCCAGCCTGCATGACCGTCACGAAGGTAGGAAACCGTTGCAAAAAAAAGGAGGAACTAAGACGATGAACCTGCTCTTGAATAATGTCCGAAGAATTAAACTGTCAGGCTTTTTTTTTTTTTTGCGAGCTGTAAACAAGAGCGGGCGATTTCACATCTCTCTTATAAATACTCTGTAGTTATAATATTCTTGGCGCGCTATAATAATTGTTAAGTTAGAGAGAGCTTCTGCTCCTGGAACTGAACGATATTCGCGAGGTGGTTAAGACTGCATCATTCTGCATCTGAAGGGCGGGGTGAAGAAAAACAATCGAGAAAATCCTAGTCCTTGAATTTACATATATTTGGTCCCTGCGGTTATCACAAAAATATAGGTCTTATTTGTAGAGACTCGTGGTAGATTCCCCATCCCAGCCTTTTCTAGACTTAAAGAGGAACTGTCTACCAGGAAGTTCTTGGGTAAGAAATGTTTCTCTTCCTGGAAAAGAAAGACATATTTTCTATTATAGTCTAGAAATTAGAGCAATCAATTAGATGCATTGATCTCTATCTGCATTCTTGCAGATCTGACAAGAACTAGAGTTTATTTTTCACCATTGTTGTGCTTGGAGATGAATAACATTTGTTTCTAGCATCAGGAAGTGAAGAGGGTCATAGTTTGTAGAGGTTTCTTGAATTGGGTGGAGCAGGGAATTAAGTGAAGTTGGGCAGTGCTGGCAGAGTCTGCTCATTGCTTTTCAGACCGGTAGCTATCCTTTGCATCATTGCCTATGACAAGGTAAGAATTTCCTCCAGGTAAACAGCCACTGAAAAATCATTTCCTATTGGAAGTAAATTCTCCTTTTTACTGTGTCACAATTTGACAAAAAAGGACAGTAGCTTTCATGGACATATCTTGAATGTTGAAATATTGACTTATTTTCAGAACTTTAAAAAAAGGGAATGCTAGCTGATGGACAGCCTTGGTCAGCTGGTTCAGTGGTTAGGTCAACAAAATGAGATTTAATGCTGATACATTTTCCCATTTCCTATTTATTTATTTATTTATTTATTTATTTATTAATTTATTATTTGCAAAATTAGATACTCAGTGTTTATTATATGGCTGATAGAGAAATGTTCTCCCACCAAGTATCTCTTAGATGTGTCAGACTACAATTCGCATAATCCCAAACCAGCAAAGATATGTGGCTGGGAAGAGAATTTGTTTATTACAGTTATTATATCCCAGCTTTTGGGATAACAGTTTTCCCAAAGTGGCTTGCAAACAGTGTAAACAATTGTAAATGAAAATACAATACTACACCCCCTTCTCTTTCTCCTTCTCCCTCTTCCTTAAAAGACGTTTCATGGACATATTTGAGGGAGACCAGATGAAGGGTGATCTAAATAATGGGATTTGTTGGAGGTATACCATAGATAAAGCTGTTGACGAATGCAGTAGAATGTGTTTATTGCTCAGCCTTTGCCCTGGGGTTTTTGTGCAGAAGGAATGTTGATGTGACTTTGTCCCTGGGTCACTGAAGTGTGCAAAAGGATTGCTTTTTCTTTTAATTGTAATGAGACTTTTGCTGAAAGAAAGACTCACATTAATGATGTTTATAATTTATAGATGATGCAAAATATTTTTGTGCTATGAGAAACTTGTGGGTGTCAGGTAGTTGTTGAAAGAGAGACCTTGCTTAGAGTCTGTGGAGGTGACTATTAACTGTCAGGTGTCACTTAGCAGCATTGGAAAACATGTGATTTATCTGAACCTTGAAATATTGACTTGGCCCCTGTTTAGCCCAACATATTGGTTCCAACACTGAGCACTTCTCCTTGACGTTCATAAGCAAAATATGAAGGTAATAGCCACCTACTACATTTACCCTTTGCCATTTCCTGCAGTTAACTTCAGTAATAGATCTAAGAAATGTTAATTTCTTTTTTTGTTAAAACATACAATGTTCTTACTCCTCTTTAGATATCCTACTTCCTGAGACTTGTGGCACAGTAATAACCATTCTCAGAACATAATACAGCAATCCAGTAGAGTCTTTCATAAATAAAGCTTAGATGCTTACATCAAAATATGTTGTTTATGAAGTTGAATCTTCATTTCTTGAATTCCTACTGCTCCTTGGTGATTCTTGGCTGGCTGCTTTTTCAGATCCCCAAACTATCTTTTCCATACTCCCTGCTTCTTCAGCTCTTCTTTTGGCCCATCTGTTGTCTGTGCTCGTTTCTATGGATTCTGCGCAACTGTTCTGATGCAGGACTAAAATAGCAAGGCTTCATCATTGTGACAGAAAGGTGGCTCAGTCATTCATCTCCACTATTATCCTTATTCTCTTCATATCTTCTCCTCCAGAAATATTGGCCTTCAATCCCATAAACCATAATCTGTAGGGCTTGGAAGACAC
The DNA here is from genome assembly GCA_032468215.1 of Stegonotus admiraltiensis. Classification (NCBI taxonomy): domain Eukaryota; kingdom Metazoa; phylum Chordata; class Lepidosauria; order Squamata; family Colubridae; genus Stegonotus; species Stegonotus admiraltiensis. Next base: position 11,375 of record JANHZT010010501.1, read on the forward strand.
ATTGTAGAAGGCTTCAGTTCATCTTATCCACATATGTCATCATCTGTTCAAATAGTATTTCTGGAAATTGCTCAGGATTGAACTCAGTAAATCTCAAGGGGAAGGGTGTTCCACAGTTTTCTGGAGTAGCTACAGATAATACAGTTTTGCATGGTTACTTGATGTCAATAGGCAATTCCAGATGTTTTGTTTTCCCAGCTATGAGACCTTATTATGAGGACTCTTACCAGATTTGTATAATGGTTTCTGACATGTCAGTGCTAAACTTGCTAATACTTTCAGACTAGCGTAAATCAGTAATGTTTGGCTTGCGCAAGATCCACACCGTTGGCTGGGATAACCAGCCATATGTTGCTCTTGCATGATTCTACCTTCCTCCAGAGATCTAGTAAAGAGGGGAAGGGAACCGGTACGGAGGAATCCCCTACTATTCTCGAACTAGGCTAGCCCTGAGGATTTTCTGAAATCTGTTAGAATCAAGAAAGTTCTGTTGCCTTTGGAGGTATGGATCAAAGACTGAGCTGTCTCTTAACCATGTACTTGCTAAGTTATCAGTGGCAAGCTGGATATTATTATAGCCACAAAAGCAGTGCCGTATAACACTGATTAATATCATTAAAATCTTTGGATCATATTCTTCATTTCATAGTCACCAGGCAGTCTTTTAAACATGTTTTAAAATCCTAGTGGGATATTTAGTAAAAAAAAAAAGCATCAACTAAATCAATTAAAGGCAGCAAACACATCAAATATTCAACACGCCAGCTTAATAAATTAGTTTCAAATGTTTAGACAAAAATCTGATTTGGACGTGGTGCTTAAAAGAAATAGAGTGCCAGCATTGTTTGGGTGGCTTCTTCAGAGTCTGTGCGCCACAGTAGCAAAGGCATAATACTTTTTCATCTTTGGCCATTGGAGTGGGAATTCTGGGTGTTGCAATCCCAAAGCATCTGGAAAGTCCCAGTCTCCTCAAAGGTCTAGTGAAACATCCTTTGGATAGTGAATTTATAAATGTTAGCTGTGCAATGAAAACAAATAGATTTATAAACCGGTATAAAATGGTTGCTTCCTCACAGTTAGTTCCCATCTGGATCCGTTGTGTATGGACGTTTGATTTCGTAGGTAGCTCATTTCATACGATGTTTCATATTCCAGTGACCCACAAGGTGAGGTGGAATGGAACAGGTTCACTGGAATCAAAAGTACCGACATGGAGTGGGCGAGCCATGCGGTTGAAGTGGAATGGGATTATCCCGAGTTTTAAATTTTAATTGATATTCCATGCTCCCTGTATATAGAGACTGCAGTATGCCTAACGTTCAGGTGAAGTACAGAATCATATTTAAAATATAAACAAGAATCTGGTTATTTAAAACCAGTTCAGAGATAATGTGTAAAATATTATTTTGAACTCTCAAAAGTGATGTGAGTCCTGTTACTATTTTTAATTATTCCTATGAATGAACATGTACTAGTACATGGTAAAATATTGGAATAATATCCAAGAACAACTAAAAAAAATTTCATAACAAATGTCTGCACCTATTTATAAATGGGATATGTATATTGGACCACCTCTTCTTGTAAATATCAGCGAGTAGGTTTTGTGTGTTGATGTTTCAGCTCTTAGAGTGCAGTGCAGAACTTTCCTATTTATTAATTAGACAGAGCAATTTTCTTTAAAAGTTTCCATGTCTTGCTGAAGCTCAAATTATCAAGTGGTTAATTATGAAATCACATGGTGTCATCCTTTGGAAAGTATAATTATGTTCATTAGAGAGAAACACTGGGACATAAAAAATGTGGTTATACAGTATGTTATAGAAAAGAGGATGGCCCTGTGAACTAGTAAGCTTGGAGTATATCCAAAAATGAATTTCCAATTGATGGATCCTGAATATTAGGAGCTGCTGTGATTTATGAACATTGGATCCTTCTAGAGAGGAATAGTAGGGACAACTCCCTATTTGAGCGGCAGTTTTATTGAGTTCTGATATATTTCTGTTTTCTTGATTGTGGTTTGGACTTTGGTCTTGCCTCTTGGACTTTTTTATTTTTTAGACATTGTATTGGATTACAGCTGGGGTGTCAAACTCAAGGCCCGTCACACACACACACACACACACACACACACAGCTCCATTTTCAGTGACAGAGGGCTGCAGGAGGCTGTTGCCGCTGAAAACAGAGCTTGGGAGCCCATTTTCACTGGCAGAGTGCTCGGGCCACAGGCGCCCCGACACAAGTGATGTCAAGCTGGCCACACCCCCCCCAGGTCAAACACAATCCTGATGTGGCCCTCAATGAAATCGAGTTTGACACCCCTGGATATTACCTGTAATCCAGGGGTATCAAACTTGATTTCATTGATTGTGTACGTTGCTGGTTCTTACAACAGTTAGCCAGTCATATGCTGTACTGGGCTTGAATTTACTCTAGGTTGCTCCTTTACTCTCTGTATAATACTGTATTGCATCCATAATACAGCATGGGTAGTGAATTGTGGAGACTTCAGTAGAATTTATTTGTCTGTTTACTTAGATATATGAATTCTTCAGCTAGTTCTGTTCTGAGCAACGTCACCAGCAGCAAAATGTCACAGCTTCAGGGATCTTTCGTAATCTGGATAAAGGCAGAATATAAATCGAACAAATGAATAAATAATCTGGAGACACCAATGATTGAACTGGGCAACCAAATCATCGTGTTTATATTTGTTACTGAATGTTTTTCTTTCCTTGCTTTTTTCCCCTGTCTGTCAAAAATAAGGGATGGGATATATAACATTATTTCAGTATTCACAGTCTGCCCTTGGTTATGAAGTTACTTATCAAGGAACATATCTGGTACAAGATATATAGAATTGTAGCCCATAACAGTTTTGCAAAACGAACTATTGCTTTTAAAGGTTGGGAATTCATTTTTGACAATTCCTGCTTCCTTGCTAATATGTGGAAATAGCATAGGTTATGGTAGGGAGGGTTGCAGTAGTTGTGGGACAGCTAACAAATGAGGAACCTGCATTCTGCACTGTGCTAAACTATGATTTACTTAACTAGGATTTGTTGCATATTTTCTGTTGACCGGCTTCCTATACTCAAAATGAACACCAAGCAAACCATGCCAAAGATCAGCCTGTTGTGTTAATCCAGGTCAGGTTTCAGGTGCTGGTTAAATGACATGTTAGAGAATGGGAAATCTGTGACATGCTGTTCCATATTTTATTAAATCACAGGTCTCAGCAGATGCAGCCGCAGATATAGGCTGGTTCAAAGATCAAAGATGCTGGAAATTACAGTTCAACACATGGAAGATAACATATTCACTGTAAAGTCATTGTTAAAGATAAAGAAAGACCTCCAATTACATCCTTCCAACATTCCTTTCACTGCCTTGTATGGATTACTACCTATATTTCGTAGGTGTGAGTTGGTGGTTGATCATGTTGGAGAGGATATTGTGCTTGTAGCTGTGGATCTTGTTACATGATTTCATGTTTCATTATTTATATCCCTGTCTATTAATCTGTACCAGCTCTAAGTACAGCTGGCTCTCTGGTAAACAAAGGAAAAATGCTGATTCCCTGATTGTTGCTGTGATTGAAAAACCACTGCTGACGTTGCTGTTTGACAATGTTGTGGGCTGGGCCTGTTGAGGAAATCTCAGGTTCTTGGTCAGCAATGACATGTTTGCCTTTGTTTGAAAGATAGAAGAAGACCAAGGTGGAAGATCAAGAAAACTGTGGAAATAGTCAAGTTCCTAGAATAGCTGTTTTTCTTTTTCTGAAAAAGTACGTTCTAAATGGATTGAGCTATATGACTGAGGTAATGAATGACTCGCTGTTTATTATCTTCTTTTTGGATTGATTTAATTATCAAAATGAAGACAGAGACTTTGGCAATGATTGCCCTCTTATAAAAAATAAAAAGCAATCCACTCCCTCACAGCGCTGTATAATTTAATTATGGTCCTTCTAGAAAATGTATTACTCCAACTGTAAGAAAATAAAGTAAAGCATGAATTAAAACTCTTCCGTTTTGCTACCATTTCCACTCCCTGTTTCTTCAAAGATCACAAATTGTTAGACTGAGAACAAAAAACAAAAACAAAGATTATTCCACCTTTGAGTCACCAGTAGCTCTGTAGCAAGAAAACTTTCTTCATTCTCACCCCATTAAAAAAAAACAAATAAAAAATTGTCTGTGTCCTCTTTCCCAGTCTCTTCCTTTATTTCACAGTCCATGAATTTTTCTAGTCATATGCAAAACAATAATACAATACAACACAACACAACACTATATAATACGTGGTTCTTGTAAGGGTTTTTAAAAAAAATGTCAAATATGATGAAGCAGCAGTTTATGGACATTGAGAAACAGACATATTGCAAACAATATAGAGCCACAATTTTTTAGGGAATAAAAGTTTCAGATGCATTGTGACTAAGCTAGAAGTAAATTAGTTTACTTGATGAAATCACCTGACAAGTGTGGGATTATAGAGGTCCAAACCTGCTTTCAAAATGTTGTGGAGTTCTCATTTGGAAGTATCTTACATTGGGACCAGAGGTGGTATTCAGCAGGTTCTGACCAGTTCTGGAGAACCAGTAGCGGAAATTTTGAGTAGTTCGGAGAACCGGTAGTAAAAATTCTGATTGGCCCCGCCCCCATCTATTCTCTGCCTCCCGAGTCCCAGCTGATCGGGAGGAAATGGGGATTTTGCAGTAATTTTCCCCTGAAGTGGGGTGGGAATGGAGATTTTACAGTATCCTTTCCCTGCCATGCCCACCAAGCCATGCCATGCCATGCCATGCTCACCAAGCCACGCCCACAGAACCGCTAGTAAAAATTTTTTGAATTCCATCACTAATTATTGCAATAACATAAGATAGAAGGTTTTTTGAATGATATAATAAATAGAAAATGTTGCTGATATATGTATATGCCAGTCTTAGTACCCCCCCAAAAAACCTTTTTATAATTAAAATGGAGCAGCTTTAATTAATTCTTTGGTGGCTTCTACAGGTAATCCTAAACTTACAACCATTCACTTAGTGATTGTTTGAAGGTACAATGGCATTGAAAAAAATGACACAACTGTTTTTCACACCTACTATCATTGCAGCATCCCCATGGTCACGTGATCAAAATTTGTGGCAACTGGTCCACATTTATGATGGTTGCAGTGTCCAAGGGCCATGTGATTATTTTGTGACCTTCTGATAAGCAAAGTCAATGGGGAAGCCAGATTCCCTTAACAACCATATTACTAACTTAAAAGCTGTAGTGATTCACTTAACAACTGTGGCAAGAAAAGTTGTAAAATGGCGCACCATTCACTTAACAACTCCCTTGCTTAGCAACAGAAATTTTGGGTTCAATTGTGGTTGTAAGTTGAGGACTACCTGTATTTCCACATCAAGCCAAGTTTATTTAAAAACAATTCTGTTGAATGGCAGGGTGGCCCATTGTTACTGCTTTTTCTTTGCTAGTCCCCTGGAATCGTCCAGCTTATCTGTATTTCCTCCTCCCTCCATTCAGGACACAGAAACAATGAAAAAGCTCAGATTCCTCTATGGTTTTTTACTTCCTTTGTACTTTCAAGTCAGTGTTGATGCCTGGCAACTGCCTAGACTAGTCTCTCAGTTTTCTTGGCAAGATTTTTCAGAAGTGGTTTATCCTTGCTGCTTCCTAGGGCTGAGAGAGAGTGACTGGCCCACAGTTTTCAGCCTGGTATTTTAACTACTGTACCAAGCTGGCTTTTCTTTTATGTATCTGTACCAGGTTGAACCTGATCGCAACAAGGATGCGAAGCATTTCTATGCTTCCCCTGGGCTTCCCTACCATGGGAAGTAACAGACATAATTAGAACAGTCTTGACACCTTCATATCTGACTGGAGAAATCAGGTCTCATTCTCTTCCCTGCATTATGATTCATTGGTTGATTGATTGATTTGCCAACGCAAAGTAAAATGCAGGCCTGCAAGGGAAAGCTGAATAACTAATGGCTTGTTTTTCAGAAGAGACTGAATCTCAGATTGTTGCAGTTTTAAAAATAGATAAAATCCACAGGAAAATCCATGGGGAAAAAGAAAACTCCATCAGCCAAAGCAAGAGATGTTACTCATAGTTCCTGAGAATCTTCCCACTCATTAGACCAGGCATGTAGAAGCTGCGGCTTTCAGGATCAGTGATTTTCAAAGTGATCTTCAGACCATTGGTGATCCATGGATGTCTAGCATGTGCCATTTCCCTTTCACTGCTGATCGGTTGACTACAACCCATTCACTGCCTCAGTCTGATTTTCAGTGTTCACTACCAGTCAGTTGGTCAGACCAGAGCCCACTTGCCACCAAATCAGCTGTTTGAGAATGGATCATTGGCTGAAAACTGCTTCATGAACACAGGAAAAATGTGCAAACAGCAGTGTGTTTAAATTCAGAAAATGACAGAAGTCAACAGCTCTTGAATATCATTGATTGTGAGTCCACAGGTATTCTCTTATGTAGAACAGTAATCTCAGACAAGCAGCCTCAAAAGAGACACATAACTAAGAAAGATAATGATGATTATTTTAGATTAGATTAGATTAAAAGCCCTGGTGGTGCAGGTTAAAAAATGCAATATTGCAGGCAAACTCTGCCCACAGCCTGGAGTTTGATCCTGATGGGGCTTTACTGACCTTCTGAGGTCAGTAAAATGAGGACACAGATTGTTGGGGGCAATATGCAAATAATACTTACATTATAAACCTCCCAGAGAGTGCTATAAAGTGCTATGGGGTGGTATATAAGCCTAGATGCTATTGATAAAATTGGGATTTTATTAAATGAGAATCATCTTCCCCTTCATTCCTCAGAGATTTCTACTGAAGAGCTTTTTTTACCAGTATATTTGTCCTAATAATTTTTAGGATGGCAGGGATACATAAAATAATTTTAATGATATATAAATTCTTAATTGGGATTATGGTCGGTAAAGAATTTCATTTTAAGAGACCCTCTTAAAATAGAGGGAATGAGAAGACATTCCCAAATGCAACAAGACCTATTACGATATTCACTGAAAAAAAATGTGAAGTCAAAAACACTGGGAGTGTTTGGCGGGGTGGGTGGTTGTTTGATCTATTTGGTCAACATTGTTCAAACTTTTCTTGGTACATAATGGCATAAAATTTGAGAAACACCGTTTTAGCTCTATTTGAAAAATACCTGGCAGTTGTAGGCAGCAGGAGAAACAATGCTGGAAATTGTAGCATAATAAACTCTTGAAGACCACATATATACCCTACCTTATATTTATCTATTGATCACAGTTTCTTTCCCAAAACTCCTTGAGGCAATTTTGTCTGCAGATGGAAAAAGCCAATAACTCAGGAATGTTCTTTGTTGACAAAGACCATTGTGCTGTCTCTGTCCCTCCCCCCTAGCAATAGTCATCCATTTTCAGGAATTTCTTTTCCGCTGAGAATTACCAGAGCTGTGGGTGAGGTGCATTTTACTTTATGCACTTCGCAGGAAAACTTATGTCAGCAATTCTGCTATTTTGTTGATAATTTGTTATTTCTTTTCTGACGCTCCCCGTTATTTGGATGCGTTCTCTAATTTTTATTTCTATTAATCCTGCCTTTCTTTGCTTGGTGGGATTATCACTAGGGAATTTAGAAGTCATCCAACAATTGCATTCACATTACAGCAAAGAGGCTTTGTTATCATCTCGTGATAGCTGTTGATGCTCGAAGTGGCTATAATCACTATGGGAGAAATGGCTTTTAGTCAGTGGGTTTATCATACATCCACCAGCTGTGGCCCAAAGATGCAGTGCTAACCATTTTTAAAGGACATGACCTTTGCTTCATACCCAGTTTACAGCAGAAAGCTTTAACTATTTCTGTTTTGAAGTAAAGTTCGTCCTCTTTTCCCAATAATAACATCTGGAAGACGGCCTGACCTTGACTCTATGTTGACTTGGATAACGTTGAGAATACTTAATGAGTTTTTGTTTTGTTTTTTCTCCTCTTCTGAAGACTT
>JANHZT010010503.1:29659-52606 GCA_032468215.1 Stegonotus admiraltiensis
CAGAGAAGGGCGGCATATAAATCGAACCAACCAACCAACCAACCAACCAACCAACAAATAAATAAATAAATAAATAAATATTTGTACCATGGATAGATGCAACTCAGAACATAGCCTATGAATAGTATGTAGTGGATGATGAAAAGTGTGGTGTGATCCTCAACTAAGAGCCGCGGTGGTGCAGTGGTTAGAATGCAGTACTGCAGGCTACTTCTGCTAAGTGCTAGCTAGCTGCCATTTGGCAAGTTCAAATCTCATCAGGCTGAAGGTTGACTCAGCCTTCCATCCTTCCGAGGTGGGTAAAATGAGGACGCAGATTGTTGTGGGCAGTATGCTGAGTCTGTAAACTGCTTAGAGAGGGCTGTAAAGCAGCCCTCTCTAAGTCTAAATGCTATTGCTATTGCTACTGTGCAGCTGCCTCCCACAGGAAAATAATGTGAAGATGGGGAATCTCTTCCTTCCACTTTTTTAATCATGTCAGATGGCTTCTTCAGTTGCAGGGATCCATGCTGTCTGGGGAATTCTGGGAGGTGAAGTCTATGCATCTTAAGGTTGCCATGTTTGAAAACAGCTTCCAAAATGCTAGAGGGAAAACGCCTGAAAAGGAAAATGTGGCTGGAACCTCCCCAAGTCCCATGCAGTCCATTCTGAACATGAAAGGGCCACTGGAGGGCTTTAGCCTTCAGCTCCCTTTGGGGCAGCTCGAGGCACACCATCAGACCGGCCTAGGTGACCCCACCTGGCTCTCAACTAGTCGATCTTCCGCATCTATATATCTGAGGAGACGTCTACAGCCATTGGAGACTACAAGTAAAGAGCGTGACCCTAGCTGACTCATCCGACGGCTTTCTATCATGCCGCTGCCAGTCCGCCTCCGCGACCTGCTTGCTCTTTGCGCCACACGCAGCTGGGTGATGTCTCCCGACCCGAGGCGCACCTGTTCCCTTCCCCACCCGGCTGACGTCGAGCTTCATCTGACCGCCCTGCCTGACTGCCGGCCTCTCAGTGGCGGCGGCGGCACTGCATATATATCCCTCGCTCAATGGGTATGGAGTGTCTTGCCGCCGCTCCGAGCGTAACACTCTCCAGGCATCAAGAGTGTCCTCCTCAACCGCTTCAACGCACTTTTCGTTCACTCTTTAATAGGCAAACCGTCCCCGAGGACGCTCCTTTCCCCTCCATGCGTGCCCCACTCTTTCTCCTCCTTCTCCTCCCTCTGCTCCAGAGTTCAGGTGAGTAGGCGGGCGAGCGATGGACCCTGTCGAGAGGCGGGGCAGAGGGGGCGCGAAGCTTCGGCGGCCGCACGAAGGGCGCTCGACCTGGGAATTTGGAGAGTGGTGCGTTGCTGGCATTTAGCTCGTTGCAATTTTCTGAATTGGGCCCCGTTTTCCCTCATTTTTTTGAAAGTTATGCTGGAATTACACTGCTGTTTGGAAATAGGAGGCGCCTGAAAGGCTGAGGCGCAGCGGCGGGGGTACTTTCTGCGTTACCCGCCAGCTCCTTCTCTCTTTCCCACTTTTCAGTTTGACTTTGTCGTTTTGGGTATTTGAAAGTAGCGTATATGCGATGGGAGCTGCATTGAAACCATCCTCAAAATCTGGTTGCTGTATTTGTTATTCAGTATAAGTTTATCTCTATTTTATTTCCTGTACCTTCCTATCTCCTCTTTCTCTCCTTACCGTACAAGAACCCTGCTAAAAACAGCTTGGCTAAGTCGCAAAATTGGAGATCTTTTTGCTGAGTGCTGAGTTACAACTCAGCTCTCTCTTGATTTGAGCCTGCCTAAGCTTCCTTGTATTCTTGTAGGTCTTGACATAACAATATTTTTGCTGTGGATGCTTCTTGTTTAATTAAATCACAAAAGGAGGCACTCATTATTTTCCACTATTTTAGAGGGGTCAGGGTGATGAGAGCAAATTGTCTGAAGCAGGATTTGAATTAAGAAGCATTGTTTACACCCCACAATGCTGAACGGAGCTTAATTCAAAGTGATTCTTAGTCTTAGTCAGGTTTTAAATGGTAATTCCGTTGCTGGAAGAATTTTAAATACTGAGTAACTGCTTATGATTTTAGAAAAGGAGAAAACATGTTGCAAACTTTAAATCAGAGTGACTGGGTATTTTTCTTTGTCAGTTGTTTGATCAAAATCCATTGTGTTGTGGCTTGTACGCACTGTAAGAGATCAATATTTCTTAAAGAACGCTTGCTAAGATTCTGGTTAATGGAATGCAATTACTTGGAAGTTGGCCAGGCAATTTTAAGGTTCTGGGACAATCTAAACAAATTCACATTAGAAAAACTGAGAGCTGTTTTTTGAATGACTCACTATGGGAATAAGGGTAACTACATGTGCAACAGCTGCCAAGTGTAATTTTCAGATAAACACCTCTCTGCCGGTTTTGCCTGACTAGTAAGAATGGTATCCATTTCTTTCATTTCTCTTCCACAGCTTACCAGCATGCTACTGGATCAGAGCTAACTGTGACAAAAGATGAGCAAAACATGCTCAACTTGAACACATTCAACGTATCTTCCACTGATCGGTTATCATCAGGAGTTGAGGCTGAAGAGGCTAAAGATAATGTGAAGGAAGTGAGAGAATCTCAGTTCCTTGTGAATGATGCAGGAAGAGGTAGGTTAAAATATGGAGTGCTTGCCCATGATGTTCCTCTCATTTGGGACCGAGGCACCTGAGAGGAGGCTGGTATAATGATGCAATTTTTGCAAAGAGTTGTTGCTTTGTCACTCCTAACAAGACAGGGGCTTTCTTAAATATATTCTAAGCATTGTAGAACCCTATTCTTCCTTATCCATGCAGTCTAAAGACTTTAGCCAGATAAAAATGGATGTATCATGGAAGAGAATATTTACAGCTCAGGACTGAACATTAGAGTCCTTGATGCTCTCTGAACTTTGTGGTTTTCTTGCAGACGTTTCATTACCAAACTAGTTAACTATGAGCAGTTCATGCTCCTCAGAGCACTGATGATGTTACCTAGTTTGGTAATGAAATATCTGCAAGAAAGCAACCAATCTCAGAGAGCACCAAGGATCCCAGAAAATGAATATGTCTAAGAAGGTATTGTATTCAATGGACTTATATATGCTGTATGGAGTCTTTATGAACAATGCTTTCTTTTCTTTCTAAATAAATCAATAGCCACATGCTTGTTGTTAAACAATTATCATAATATTAATAGTCTGAATGATTGTGTAGCACTTTCCAAGAATTTTAAGTATTCTTTAGCATATACTTAGCATATAGCATATAGATATCTATAGCATATCATTGGCAAGGACTTCACTCTAGTATGAAAGAAGTACATTTTGGATGCAGAGGTGAAATTATTTTCTGAACCCCAACCATACCTCTACAATATAAAGTTAAGCTAATGTCAGAACCAATCCGTTTCTCTCAAAGTGTCCTGGGAACTTTAGTGCTTGGTACTAAGTATGTCTTTCAAGGAGTTCTAACAAAATATGTTTTTCAAGAAACTTTGGTGAAGCTAAAAATCCCAGAAACTTTTTTTTTACAAATAGTTAATAGTATACAATTACTATGTGCACCGTATAAGTTTCAACTTACCACTGTATAAAAATCCCTTTTTGCAAAAATGAAGCTTATTTACCGATGAAAAAAATAAATGGATTTTATTGTTGCCCTTAAAATTAAATCTTAAAAAAAAACAAACCATCCCTCAGTGGAATACTGAAATGAAATATAAGAAATTCTTCTGTTTTTAAATAATCTATATTGTGCTAGATCATTCAACCTGCGCTATAAACATTCTTTGTCCAAACCCCCATGTAATATGTGTTGGCATGAATGGATATTTGAAGGCATAAAACAAGGCCTTTTCTCTTAATATTACTATACTGTTTATTCTGATTCTTCAAAATCAGAATAGCACTAGCAATAGCACTTAGACTTATGTACTACTGCTTCATAGTGCTTTTACAGCCCTCTCTAAGCTGTTTACAGAGTCAGCATATTGCCCCCAACAATCTGGGTCCTCGTTTTACTGACCTTGGAAGGATGGAAGGCTGAGTCAGCCTTGAGCTGGTGAGAATTGAACTCTGGCAGTCAGCAGAATTAGCCTGCAATGCTGCATTCTAACCACTGTGCCACCATGTGTATCTGTATCCAAGATAGAAAGAGATAAGCATCTGCCAGCATAACAAAGAAGTGCATAAAGTAAATAAAGGAGCCTTCTCTGCTGTAATGCTAATCCTGCCAAACATTCTAATTCCCACCCCCCTTGAGGTCTGCCCCCATCTTTCTATCCTTCTGAAAGGACCTGAAGACATGGCTGTGCCAGTTGGCATCTGGATCCTATGCGGGAGAACCACACTGGGGATGGCTACTGGACTAATTAGCTGACCCCTTCGTACTTCTTGCCCCCCAGACCATCTTTTAATCGACATTGTTGTACTTAGTTTATTTGTATTGTTTCATTGCTTTACTATTGTCAGGTTTACATTTTTATCTTTTCTTTCATTTTATTCTTGTAAGTTGTCCAGATAGCTCCACAGTGTCTCAAATAAATTTAACAAACAAATAAAATATATCAATACAAATAACTTTAATTTTGTGACATGGTCAAATAAAACTTGAATTTATTTCCTCTAATATAATATTAGAGGGAATTAAGCTTTTTTTATTTATATGATTTTTGAAGTAGTTTAGTATCAGCCATTCCATTCTACTTCATTTGGGCGTTCATTTGCAATGCTAAGAATGAACTGATATTCATAATGAAATTGACATTTTAGGCATTTTTTCTCTTAAAATGTATCTATAACCTATTGATGGATACTTAATGTGAATTGCAACATTTTGATGAGAATATTAGGATTTAAATATTATAATCAGATTGGATAAGTTTATCAGAATTTAGAAAATCAGAAATTCAATTAAATATTATTTCTTAGGAATATGAATATAATCTATTGTCATTAATATATACTCATATTTCGTGATGCAATGTATTGAACTTCCAAAGTATTTGGTTCATAAATATTTTTCTTTTCTAATTGAATGAAATTGAGTATCTTTCTTATAAATCATCTTATAAATCAAATTGCATATTTATGTTGGTTGTGCTACAGTAGTCTTAGCTGAGCTGGTCCTGGAGTAGCATTTCCAACTACTTTATTTTTTATTTCTACTTTAGTAACAAGGGGAAACATTAGCTTTACCCCTATTCTATTCACAGATGTTCAGTGTTGATCACAAATACTATAAAAGGAACAAGAAGTATCAATTAGTACCAAGATTTTTGAGATATCAACCAAAAAGGGAGGAAGTGGCAAACCATAGATGGTTCGCTATGTTATTTGCTGTGCATTCACTGGGTGAGCATCATTATTATTCCTCAGTCATGCTTAGGATACCCGTGAATATGGACAGAGGAAAAGGCAGCGAGAACTCTCAGAATTCTTTAGGATTAATGTACATCTCTAGCCTAAGCAGCTATGGATAAAAATATTAATGTTGCCAATAAGTATTTGTCAGACAAAATGCAAGAGAAAAACTATATGAATCTTAATTATCATAACATAAAGGGGTCAAAATGTGGCTGTGTAACCTTGCATGAGGGATGGCACAAGGCCCACATGGGGTTGGCTGGTCCCATGAGAACCCACCTCTCTCTCCCCATCAACACCTGAATTAACAACTGTTAATCCGCCATCTTGGAATTCTTCACATTCTGAAATTTTTATAATGTGTTTATAATTTTAAAATCTTTAATCCTAAATTATTCTGACTTTAATGTTTAATTTTATTGATCATATTGTACACCACCCAGAATCCTTCTCCGAGGGAGATTTGCAGTTAAGAAATATGAAGTATAAATAAATAAATATTTGCACTGCACTTTTTTAACCATGGACATTAACTCAAGTAAAGATTTTTGTTGAATAGGTAAAGGTTCCCCTTGCACATATGTGCTAGTCGTTCCCGACTCTAGGGAGCGGTGCTCATCTCCGTTTCAAAGCTGAAGAGCCAGCACTGTCCAAAGTGATCTCTGTGGTCATGTGGCCGGCATGACTAGATGCCAAAGGCGCACAGAACGCTGTTACCTTCCTACCAAAGGTGGCTTCTATTTTTCTACTTGCATTTTTTACGTGCTTTCGAACTGCTAGGTTGGCAGAATCTGGGACAAGTAACAAGAGTTCACCCCTTAACGCGGCACTAAGGATTTGTACTGCTGAACTGCCGATCTTTTGATCGATGAGCTCAGCATCTTAGCCACTGAGCCACCGTGTCCCTTTTGTTGAATAGGTTAGCTTAATTATCTTATTCGTGTAGAATAAAGTTCTAACAAGGAATTAGTATCATTCCTATAATGTTCATTTAATGTAGAATGACAAATTATATTATTTATATTTTATTACAAGTATATATACTACTTTCCTTCTAAGAGATCATGTTGGTATATGTGGGAATTTCTTATCAGGTTAATCCATACAGTACTTAGGACAAGAGATACAAATGTCACCCAGTAGGATCCAAGTAGCTCAGAACTTAAATCTGATCTCTCCACTTTTAGTTTTGTTATTTTAATTGCATGGCATAAATCCAATTGCTTAGATTGCAAGACCCTGCTATTTCAAAATAATATTCAGCATGTTGTTTTATGATCCATTCTGATAACTTGCTACACAATACATAAAGGTTTCTGTAGGGTGACTAATCTGGATTATAATATTTAAAAATGTCAGAACTAAATATTTTGGAAGTTCTTTTTATGCAAAAGTCAACTTTATCTGATCAGATAATATTTGGGCTTACTTAGAAACAATTCCTGTAGTTCCTCAGTTCAGTCCCATTGGGAAGCTCTACTTACTTAAAGATAGATGTTTCTATGATGTTCAATTATTTAAGTAATAGAAGGAGCTAAATGTCTCTTTAAATTGAGATATGTTTGCTTGAATATGGTTACTGAATTAAACAGTTAAATCAAATTGCAGAGTAAGTAGATTTAGTTGGAGGCTTCAGAAATTGTAAATGTGTTGGCAAAGGTGCCATTAATGCAGAATATGCATGCAAATTTCTTTGTACTTAATTGAAATTAATCAGGCTTAAGTAAAATTACATAGTGGAATTGTATGCTTAATAGAAGGTTGCATTTAACCCTTGCTGTCTGATGCTTGAATTTTCTAGTTTGTCTCATGGCATTTCCTCAATATTCACTTAATGCATCACTTAGCCCTAACTCTATACATGAGGTACGCAATACTTTTGCTAATCAGATATACTGCTTACTGTCCTGTTATATATTAATGTTTATCCCTCTGGATAGCAATTAAGCAAACCAGGATAACTCAAGTTCTTCCCGACATCTACGTCTGATCACAGGTTAGTTGACTGCCTTCCCAGAAAGAGGTTATAAGGAGTTATGGTGTTTTCAGACTTTGTTGATGTGGAAATTCAAACAGAAAAACAAATTCTTTTCTAGAACAAGATCTGGCACAACTGTTTAGGTTTTTGGGCTAGGCTGGAGCATAACAAGCAGAGGCTGAATGGTCAGAGGGAAGCTCTTGGGTTGCTAGACCTGATCCTGACAAACTACAAATAAGAAAATGCCTCCTCTACCAAGTACATTTTTGACGCATATCAGACCAATCATGCTTTCTCAGTCTGATACAATATAAAGGGCTGCTATGAAGATAAAACAGGAAAAAAATAATTCCATTTTAGCTTGGATCACTTGGGGAAAATGGATTCTGGCTTACAACTTTGTGACTATGCTCATATGTAATGAGAGAGAATTCTGGTGTATCATTCATGAGTTCCTGATTCCTTTTCTTTTGTTTAGGTGTTTCTATTACAGAAAGGGCTAAATCAGCCTTCTCTGCTATATGCCCTCCAGATGAATAACAGCAAGTTCCCATCATTCCCCAGTAGTTACACTGGAGTTATAATTTAATACATCTTGAGGGTATTAGATGTGGGAAAGCTGGGTTAAAATAACCGAGGTAAAAACTCACTAAGGTTTTTGACTCAGTATTCCTATTCCAAGATAAGGGTTGCATGTCCTTGGTTGTAAATAATAAAACATGAGAACCTGTTCTGGCTACATGATAAGCTAGAGGAGACAACCTGATGTCCCCAGGTTGCCATTGGCCATGGGGGCCTCTTGAGATTTCCAGTCCAAAATATCAGGAGGCCCCCAGATTGCTTGTCCCTTGTGGTAAGACCTTGTTGGTTTAACCACTCCTGCTGATGGGAAATGCCAAATGGGAAGAAAAAAGTTTGCATGTGGTATCAATATATAATAACAAAGAATCATCTAAATGCTAGGTTTCTGCTACATGTGAATGTGAGTTGGCCATAAAGCTTTGAAGTTAAAGGCTCGTAAACAAAAAACAGAATTTGTTTCATTAGGGTTTCAAATCACATTTGAGCTAGAGAATTGACAATATCCAACCTGTAAGTGGAGTCATGTCAGGGAGAGACGAATAATTCATTCAGACTGTTTTATGCTGATTAGAAATGAGAAATCCATTGCAAATCATACTCTCAATCCCACAATATGCGTTTTTGAATTGGCAGGTCCTTGTGAAACCCTGTCTAAAACCACATAATTATCTACTCTGATCTTTTAAACCCCTCTGAAATGCAAATATCTTTGGGGTTAACCATATTACCACACCTCATTAGAATTGTTAAACTTCTAAGAGAACTTTATTTAATTTATCTTTTGCTGAGCAGTAATGTTTATATTATTAGTTTTGACTATATTGCAGAGAGAAATAAGAAAAGACTGATTACATTAAAATGTTCTGCACACTGACTTTCTTTAATTGCATTTAGAAACCGTTTCTCTTTACTGATTTTGAAATTCTTAAAATGTAAAATAATTGCATCAAACCAAAACTTTACATAAATATATACTTTTATCAAGATCATCAATGAATTCTTATTTTTGTTCAGATATGTAGCTAGCCCTTGCTTCTAAATATGGGGACATGATCTCTGCACTAGAATAGCAAATGTAGAAAACTGCATGTTGTTTTCTTGTTGCACTAGAGTTGCTGGCACAAACATATTAGCTGTAGTTGCACAATATGCTTAACCCAGTTAATATGTCTTCATACATCAGAAATCATTTTGGTAATGCAAATCCACATTTGTTTTCTTCTGGAAATTCCTGCTATTCTGTGAGCTTTGCATAAACCATTGTCACTGCTGATCCTGCTCCAGGATCATGAGGAAGAAAACCAATAAGATGGGGGAAATTCAGGGATGAAATGCTACTGGTTCGGACCAGTTTGGCTGAACCAGTAGTGATGGTGACAGGTGGTTCAGAGAAATGGTAGCGATGGCAGCACAAAGCTCCGCCCACCTGCCCGGTCGCCGTTACTTCCTGGTTTTAACAAGAAGTAATCTGTTTTTTACCCTCTGTGCATGTGCAGAAGGTTTTGTGCATGCACAGAGGGTCTGCACACGTGATGCACACATGCGAGTGGAGAGAGTGCACGTGTGCGGTGCATTAGATAGGGAAGGTAAGTAGATTTCACCCCTGGGTAGATTGCCATCCCCAATCACAGTGACTCACTAGATTTAAGATAAATGTCGTAGAGGAGCTTCAAGTTGTGATTTTGTAGATGAGGGTAGACAACTACCTTTACTAGGTTACAGTGTTTGCATAAAATAAAGGGGTTAATGGTTCATTAATGGCTAATTAATATAAACCTGTTTAAAGTAAATCCCAGAGTCGACTAAAATTTAGGATTTCCATGACAAATAACCACTTCAGGTGAACATAGCCATTGTACATTTCTTGTGTATATATGCTTGGTCGCCATTATGACATCTCTTTGCTTCATAATTGTACTTGCAATCAAAGTAGTATTCTGATTAGAACAGGAATCTGAAATTAAAATCTTTCTTCCATCTCTCAGCCAATCCAAGTCCTTTTCTTTGTGTTACCTATATAATAAGGCTAGTGGATTAGAGTCAAAGACTTCCAGTGAGCTCGCCGCAGCAAAGTTAGATGCCAATGTAGGTTGTTGTTTTTTTCTTAGTGTGTTTCCCTCATGCAAGATCCACTTGTTTTTGCATACCTAGTTTTTACAGTGAAGCTATCAGCGTGTTTTTGCAACAACGGTTTTCTTTATCAGCCAGATTTCTGCTCCTTTGGGTGGAAAGGCTCAAGGTCATTCAGGTGATTTCTGTGCCTAAGGATTGCTATAAACTAGTCCCTCTTTTCTTAGAGTTTTAGAAGAACTCTTAGTTCTTAGCATTTTGATCACAACAGCAAACTGTCTCTCTGCAGAAATTAAATATAATTGATACTTGTTTTCCAGAGAAACCACCCATTAAGAATCCAGCAAATTTAGATGGTGGAAAAAAGAACCCTAACAAACCCAAAAGAAAAGGAAACGAGAAGAAAACTAAAAGGAAAACTAAAACTCCATGCGAAGGAAAATATAAAGGTTTTTGTGTTCACGGTGAATGCAGATACATTGAACAGTTTCTAATACCCGTTTGCACGTAAGTTAAATTAGAAACGTTGATAAAATTGTTAGTATCTCTATTTTGATAGCTAGTATGTTGCCATACATGGCACTTGAAAGTATTATTCTCTCACTGAGTTATTAATAGAGTGATGAAACAGAATATATGGATCTGCAAAAAAAAATTAATTATCTACCCACCAGTGTTCTGGAAGCATAAGAAAAAATTAATATAGTGGTCCTGGCCACTATATTGCCTGTATGCATATATCTTCCATTAATCTGGATAGAATTCACAAGGTGTAATTTTTTTGGTTGGTGTTTGATATGTGCAGCAGGCATTTGTGGCTATAATCTACGGTTTATGACAGTGCAACAAATGAAGTTTATCACTGAATGAGCTGCAATCAAACTACAGGAATCTGGAGATTCATTTATCTTTGCTCAGACAAATGACTGACATGTATGCTTCATGCACTATTCTGTAGGCTGAAATGCTTCTTTTGTTACATTATTACAGGTAGTCCTCGACTTACGACCGCAATTGGACAGGATTTCCAGTCCTAAGTCATTACGGTTGTAAGCCAATGCACCCACGTGACTGGACCTGATTTTGCAACATTTTTGCAGTGATTGTTAAACAAATCACTGTAGTCATTAAGTGAATCCATGATCAGTAAGCAAACATCACGGTCGTAAGTGCAAACGTATTCTTCTGAATGGACATTTTTTTCCAGAAACTAGCAACAAAGTTACAAATCATAGTCACATACCGGTAATCATGCAATGCTGCAGTGGTTTGTAAAGGCAAACCAGTTGCCAAACACTCAAGATGCAAGTGTGTGTGTGTGTGTGTGTGTGTGTGTGTGTAGCATGACATTTTACAATGGCTTAAAGTTGCTATAAAACTCTTATTCTGGGCCCATCATAATTTCAAATGTCCATTAAGTGGCCGGTTATAAGTCAAGGACTACCTGTATCCCTGATTCAACTAAAATGTCCTACTATATATATAAAAGAGTGTAGAGTTGTTGCATTATGGCCTCATATGAAAATGAAGTTGCCTTTTCTGGTGCTTTCCACCCAAATTATCAAGAATTCAAACTATTGTTTGAATTTGAAACGAACACAGAGGGAATTAAGCAGAATACAGTGGATGTACCTAAAGATACTTTGAACATTATTTCAGTGTTCTGTATATGTTTTAAATAGCAGTGATGCTATTCTAATTCTGCATTTTCATTATTTGCTTTCAGATGCCACCCAGATTACTTTGGTGAACGTTGTGTGGAACAGTTTTTGAAGACAAAAAGAACCAATGATGAAACAAGTGTCTTAAAAATAGAAGTTGTGATAGTATCAATTTTCTTCGCAATGATCAGCTTCGCCATCATTATAATTGTCATCACTGAACAGTAAGTCAAGTTATTTAAATCCCCTAGTAAACCAAGAAAAGTACAATAAAATAGTGGCAAAAAAGACTTATAGATATCTGTGATACTTAATATACTCAACAATGTTTTTAGCAACAGAATAATAAAGTTTTGTAAAATTGCTTGCCAGAATTAGGATTTATGGTGCCCCAAAATAAAAATGAAATTTGCTTCTTATTTTAATGCTAGTTGATACTTTCTATTTAGACATTCATGAAATATGGTGGCTATATTCATACACTGGTGACTCCATTTTGTGAATATTACAGTGCACTCAAGTGAAAAATATATGCTATAATGTATATATTAAGAAACCTTTCACAAAAAATAGTATTTTAGAGAAAACATACATCAAAGTACATATACAGGTTGACTCAGAAATAGGATACAAAAATGTAAATTGGCAAATGTGAAACTGAATTCATTTGTATTTCTCTATCCTTAACTTTAATTATATGGAGTAATACATTGGGCCAATTTTGTAGAGCAGTATTTACCTCAATTTACCTCTGAGAGCCATTTAGAACATCATAAAATAATGAATAGTGTAAGCAGACAGACCAGTATGGACACATTAAAATTCAGCATACCATAATCTTGGTGATTAAACTATATTTGACAGGTGATGATCTCATTACATCTGTAAAAATGAGCAATGGAAACAACTAATGTGTCCTTTCGATTTTATGAGATATATTAAGCTTGAAATTGATGAAACTTAACATTTAAGTTTAATTATTTCAGAGTGTTTACTCTAGCTATGACTCAGTTTGGATCTAGTCCTATGAAGTAAATGTATCAGTCAAGGCTAATTGAGGTACAATAAATGGTAGATTGGTGACTTATAACTATTGCCAAGAATGGTTTTCAAATAATTAACAAATTAAGGCTGTTGTTTTTGGCTGTTGTGTTTTGCTGTGGAAAAATAGTCCTGTAATAGAATTCAATGGCAGGAGAAAAGTGAAATTTCAGCACTATTTAACCTTATTTAATTCAGCTTCATGTTTGGGACCATTAGCAAATATGATGCTTATTGCTTTAAGTTTCACTCCTGAGAAACAATGTTTTAGCTGCTATCTACTGCTGTTGAACTTAACAGCACATCGGCCAGGTTCTCTATCTCACCATTATGTAAAGTCTTAATAACTGATCTACTTCCTGTGAGGTCATGTAGATTTCATATAAAGGACCATATAAACTAAGTTTCCACAGTGCAGAACTATGAGCGCTGTATATTTGTGTGTTTGTACACACAGACACACACAATGATACTTGCAACCTATAGGTCACGGATGAAATCTCCACTTCAATTAAAGATTCATCTGGTGACAATTGCAATGGCAAAGATTTGGACCCTATCATTTCTACTCCTGCACAATTCTCATCCTAAGCCCAGAACTATACTGCACTGAACCTGTAACACTTCCTTTCCCCAGCCGTCTACTTTTCTCAATCCTTTATATTAATATTTTGCTCAAACTGTAGCCTATTTTATAGCAATTTGCGGTTCACGCAGCAGTCTCCACCCTATCCCTGTCCTGAATTCCTTAAATAGAGTTGCTTATCCATAATAAGAATAATAATAGTAATCATCATCTAAATGCTTGCCTTGGGACAATATTATGCATGTAATACATTGCCTATCTTAACATTTAATAAATAATTTTGACTTGGATTCCGATGTAAGCTGGTCATTATAGTTTAGAAGCTTTGTTTCTGTGTTGCTGAAGGTCCCCATCATCACCCCAAGTTCCCAAGAGTAATAAATTGTGCTCCAAAGTTTGACTTTAAGGTAAAAATGTTAAAGATGGGGATGGGGATGTGAGGTCCTGCAGAAATAAAATGCTTCCATTCCCGTAAATTTCTTGAAGTCCCAAAATTGTGAAATATTGGAACAAAAATGTTTTCAAGTGATAGAGTTGTGTCATTACAAGGCTTTTTCAGGACCTATTGATCATCTGAAACCTAAATTACAGGGCCATAGTTAGAAAACTGCCCCCCCCTCCACAATTGTTCAACTGGACATACTATTTTATTTATGCAGAAGTTCTGAAACTTTTTTCTATTTTAATTCTTGCAAATTTAATGTCTGGTTTATTTGGGGTTTCTTAGAGAAAGAATGATCTACTATATCTTTTGATTATTAAACATGCCAACGTTTTTTGTATTCAAAATAGATGCCCCTAAACTTTTAGGCTTTGAAGCACTTTTGAAATGTTGACAGGCTGTTGGAGTAACAGTAGTTGTATGGTTAGATGAGGTTTGCTCATTCAAAAGCTTTGTGCCATGGCTGTTTGGCTACTCACAAATGAGGAAAATTAAATGGGGCAAGGAACCTGATATGCTACACTTTTTCTGTATCATGCCTATAATTTAAAGTCATTTTGTACTTACGCTTGAACAAATTAAAAGCAAAATAATTCCACAAAGTGATGGAGATGAATGTTTTTATTATTCAGGGTAAGAAAAAGATGCACTACCTATAATGAAATAGAGGAAAGAAGAAATGGAATTCCCAGTAGTAATGTCTAAAATAAAATTAAGGTAAGGATTTTTTTTTAACTATATCTTATGCTATTCTTCCAACTCCAGAAGTTTATAACTATTTGTTTTTTTCTTTATCAATACTCTTATCATATTATGGGGCTTTGTGTTATAGTATATACTAGTAACAGAAATCTTTTTAAAACTCATCCAATCAATTTAAGAAAGTCATTATCTTTCAGTGTCAACCTGTTTTTTAATAACACGGACATATTTCACATTTGAAACAAATAGAAATATACTCTTTTTATTATAGGAAGTCCTTGACTTACAACCACAAATGAACCCAAACTTTCTGTTGCTAAGTGAGACAGTAGTTAAGTGAGTTTTGCCCATTTTACAACCTTTCTTGCCACAGTTCTTAAATGAATCACTGCAGTTGTTTATTTATTTTATTATTTACTTATTATTTAAATTTGTATACCACCCTTTCCCAGCGGGACTCAGGGCGGTGAACAGCCAGATAAATACATATAATAGTTGTAAAGTTATTAACATGGTGGTTAGGTGAATTTGGCTTCCCCATTGGCTTTGTTGATCAGAAGCTCCCAAAAGGGGATCACATGACCCCAGGTCATTGCAACCATCGTAAATGTGAGCCAGTTGCCAATGTCTGAATTTTGATCACGTGACTGTGGGGGTGCTGCAATGGTTATAGGTGTGGAAAACTATCACATCACTTTTTTCAGTGCCATAACTTCAGATTATACCAGCTATCACTAAGCAAACTGTTGTAAGTCGAGGACTACCTGTACAGTACTTCCCTAGGATCCCTATCAATAATTCCATCTTCTTGGAGATGAGCTTGATAAGAGGTGTTGTGCATTTTTGAATAGGTCTTCACTGTATGTGTAATGTAGAGCATTTCCTGAAAAAAATGTAGACGCTACAGAGTCAGGCACTATAATTGCAGAGGTACTTGGTCAGTCATCAAACATACAACTCTCCTGAGGCTAAAAAACCACCCCAACTCTCTACCTAACTGACTGTTAACTACATCCAAGAATTGCCTGTTCGGCCAGGAACAGAATTGGAATTGGAATTCTGGCAATTTTTGCAAAAGGTTCTTGGTTGAGTTAGATCTGTTCAGAAATAAATCACTTGCATAATTCAAGTTATAGCTCAATGCATATTTTCAGATAAATACTGTGATAAATGTTCAGAATAACATACACCAGAAAGTGTAAGATAAATACCATATTTTGTTACCTGTCAATATGTAAGCACAGAAAATTCTATTATCATAAATAAATAACTTTATTGTCATTGTACGTTTATACACAATATACCCATACAGTGAAATTCACTTAACACCCAAAAACCAGGTCCAACACACATAACAATCCCCAAACATACTCCCACCCACCACAATTCTCCACCCCTAAACCACCCAAACATCCACACAACAGACCAAGTAAATGTGCTTTCTATTGAATACAGTATGTTTGTACAGCTGAGTGACTTGATAATTTGATAGTTTTATATAGGGAAAAAATTGAGTTGTTGTAAATTTATATTGTTACTCGGTAACCAACAACAACAACCACTGCAATCCTTGTACAGTCACCCAAATCTTTGAAGATCTTTTAACAAAATCTAAGTTTAGTAGTGTCTGCAGCAGCCTCCTTTGTTCAGCTTTCCAGAAAGCAAATGTCCCATCTGCTAATGCCATGCTTGCCTCTTCCAGATAATAAAAGAAGCTGTCGCTGAAGCACATACTAATTCATGGCGGCATCTCTGAAAAATCCAAATCAAGAAATCAAGGCAGTTAACCTGAAACTTTATTTGCCACCAAGCCCGAGGTGTGCTGCAAGGAAGGTGATCCTTTTTTTCTTGGCAACAGCCAGCATGCGACAGCACAGGCAGGAATGTACAGCTTTGGTTTCACACCCGAGCCAGCACACCAGCCAGTGCTGCTCAGTTGTAGGAGAATACCGAATGGCCGCTGCCCCACATACTTCTTTTTTGCACATGTTACCTTTGGCAGAGATGAACTGATTGAGAGAGTATGTGAGAAAGCATGAATTTGAAAGGCACTTGTGATTGTATTCTTTGCTGTGTTCCACACACACCCATGAAGGTGAAAGGCAGAAATGGAGCTGGCTTTGAGTAAGTCTCTCACGCTGCTTAAAGAGCTCAATGACTCCTAACCGGGACAAACGGTACAGGGTGTGCCTCGTTTCTCCCACGCCTCCAACCTTGTCATCTGGAGGATTCCCGCTTGCTCGATGAAAATATGCCAGGCAAGAAGTGCCAGTGTTGAATGCAGTTTTGTCTCATTGGAAAGTACATAAGTAATTGGAGCAGCTTCCAAGTTGCTGCTCTGGTTTTAAAACATGTGTTTGGGGAGATGCAATCAGATTGCAAAATTATCAACCAACAGAGTTATTTGTTGGTGGCTTTGTTTCCTAAGATTAGTCTAGTCCTTAACATCTGCAACATAACTATTCCAGAGTGTTCAGTTTTCCCTTTAATGTTTTAAGGTGGGGGAATGACCTAGTATTTCAGCAATAAGAATTGTGAGATTTGGTTAATGTAAAGACTTTATTTTAAACAAATGCATTGTTGTTGTTGTTGCTGTTGTTGTTGTTGTTGTTGTTTCTCATGCTTGTTCCCCCTGGCTCTTATCTATTACCATATCAATATACTAGTAATTTAACATGTAAGCAGCATCTGTATAGCCAACCACATTCCCTCTGCCCCCTTCTACTTAGCTCTAAATTAAATCCTACACCAGTACATTTGATTGAGTGAACTGCAACTGATAAAAGCTTATGGCCATTAATAACACCTTTTCCAACTAAGAAATTCTATCAGATTCCAGATTTCATAACAAACAAACACTAACTAACTAGTGAGAACTGCTTCTCCCCCATCTCCTCTGGGATGAACAAGCATTGCTCTGAGCCAAGCTTTTGCTGAAATTGAGCATCTTCTAACATATAAGAGCAAATAATGAAACTATGTATATATAAAACAGAGATACAATATTTATTAAACAAAACAAAGATCAACATGAACACACTACTGTACTATCAACTTCCAGGGATTTTTCTTTAAAGAGTATTAAAGAGCAAGATAAAGCATCTTGAATTCAGTTTGCAATATTATTAGCTTCAATGTTTTCTCTACAGATATAAATTCTTTTCACAAAGAGGCACCTTTAAATCAAGTTACAGTTCTATGCATGTGTTTAGGTAAACTATGAAATGTAATTGGATTTATATCAGAATAATCTACATAGCATTATGTTAGTTGACAGTGTCTTGTATGTAAGATAAACATAGTTTTTAGATTTTTTTAATGTAAATATGTAAGTATAGAGTTTTCTATTTCTGTAAATGTAATTCTTATTTAATATATTCACACAACTCAATGACTTATTTATTTTATAATTTTTCTACACAAATAAAAAACTGAGTTGTAATTTATTTTGTTTTTTATTAAATCTTTTTATTGTTTTTTAGAAGACAAAACATGACAAACACAAACATAAAACATGTATTTCCTTTTTACAACAATTTCGTAACGGTATTCTATTATTTACATTTTCCCCTGCTCTTCTTTAACTATACTTGTCTTTATAGTCCCTTTATTCCTTATTTCTGTATATAATCCTTCACACATAATATTATAACTATATATTATTTTACAAACATCCGTTTTGTGACATTTTCCCATTCATTCTTATTTACTATTTCTAATCTCCAGCTGTAATTTATATTGTTACTTGGTCCCAGTGCTCTTTGCATTTGCACTTTCCCAAAGCAGCACTTCACATTAAGACAATCAGCACAATTATTAATTTTCATATCAGTTCATCCACCACAAATGTGTCACTTGAGATTGTTGATTTGCAGAAGGTGGTAGAGTTGCCTATCTTACCACCGTATTTCTCTGCTCTCTTCAGATTCCAGGCATAGTAAAAAAAATAAATCAGTTTTTATATGTAATATAAGCATATATAAGGGAGAAGGGGGAAAACTATACCATGCCTGGTGACATTGTGCAAGTTACATCACTGATGTACTTGCATCAGGTGTGGGAGAACAAGCATGACCTGTGTAATGACATGATGCACATATTATTTTCATGTCTTTATGCTTTGTAACGGAGACCTCTGTTTAGATAGTTAGTATTCTTAATAAATGGAAGTCTTTGCTCAAAAGCCATTGATGGGAGAAATAGAAAACCTTAACTACATTAAGACTTCACAAATAGCCAAAATATTTCTATTTCCTTAAATTTCTCACTAATTTTGCCAAGATTTCAAAAAACACTTTAAAGGAGGAATTCCAAATTCTCTGAGTAAAGGTATTCCTTAAGTTACCATGGCACTTGGGACTGGGCTAGCCATCGTTGAGCAATATGGTTAGAAAGTGTAACATCACGTAATCACATTGCTTACCAACAACAAACCAGGCTATCCCAGTTGTAACCTCAACACACGCAAGTCTTTAAATGGAAAGAACAGGGAATTCCAGGTAAGGAACACAGCAATGTCACGGGATGGGGGTGCCTGGTGCAGGCTGTATGTGAGTTGGGATGGTGCCAAAACATAAGCTTGGGGGGCCAAGGAAAGAGGGTGTGGGGGTGCATGTGGCATGTGTGCCAGGAAAAGGGCACACGGTGTGTGTTGTGAGCTCAGGGAGGCTGGAGAAAGGAGATGTGGGGTGAGTGAGTGAGTGAGTGAGTGAGTGAAGGGAAGCAGTGGCATGACGCTGATAGGTGCAAGCAAGCATAGAGGGTGCGGTTCATACAAGCAAAGGAAGGCCTGTGGGGGGAGATATACTGTAGCAACCTCTGACCATTCCTGCCAGCTTCCCCAATGACTTTGGGGGAAGCCAGCAAAGAAGGTTGGCAACAGCAATCACATGACCTTGGGATGTTGCAAGGGTGAGCCGGTTGTCAAGCACCAAAGTTTGTTCAAATGATTACAGGGATGCTGTAGAATTTTGAGGACTGGTCATATGTTCCTTCTTTCAATGCCATTGTAACTTCAAACAATCTCTTGTTTGAAGTTGAATGAAAGTAACTTAAGAACTACCTGTATTGGAATAACTATGGCACAATAATTTCTGGCATTGTTTCCTTCCCAATCTCTGAAAAAACAATAGGTTTTTTTGTATAGTTCTTATGCATTGTAATATAGCTTATGGAAGAGAGTGTGCACTCAGAAACCAAAGAGCGACTGGGAACCACCGGTACTGTGAAGCATTTAAAATTTCAGATGGACAGTAACTATGGTGAAACTTCCCCAGAGCTATTATTCTGATACTTGTAGTCTTGCTTGGTTGGCTCACCCTGCGTCTCATCGGAATGATACTGTACTATGGGGCACCAACCCTTTTTTAAAAGAGCAAGTAGAACAGGAAAAACAGAATGTGAGCTGCCAATTACAGTGTGTCAACAACTTTTTCTCAAGAAAGCCACAAATAGCATTTCAAATTAATAGTTGCCATCCTCCTTCAGCTTGTTTTGGACACATCATGTCATTGGCTGAAGGTTGTCTACCTCATAGAAAGAGTGGCCTTGTTGTGGTAGAAGCCCATTTAAGGCTGAAAATCATAGCTCATTTGCTTTCCAGAAGACCATTGATTTTAAGATAATGGATTTTCTGATGCTAATCTTGGCAGATTGTCTAATGAAATGAATGTTTTTACTCTTAATAATAACAGGATAATTCTTTCTCCGGTACATTTCCAGGAAGTGAATCAGCTGATCTAAGATGAGTAGTACTGCAAAGTATCATTTTCTTACTTTTTCAAAAGTGAATTCCAGAATTATTGGAATTTGAAGATTATTGAACTGGTGCCCAGGGAAGCAGATAGGATGGAGGGTAGGCATCACAGAAGCAGAACCAAGAAAAGGGATAGATGTTTCAAGCTAATTGTAAAATATTAAAACACAAAGTTTGAGCTGTTATTTTCAAAGACTTTGTTAACCAAGAACCAAGAAAAGGAATAGATGTTTCAAGCTAATTGTAAAATATCAAAACACCAAGTTTGAGCTGTTATTTTTAAAGATTTTGTTAAAATAAAGTCACTTAATTAAACCATAATCTAAAAGACACTGACTAAAGATTGCAATAATAATGTGTGGATGTTACTGAATAGTTTAAAATGCAACCATTAATATTTACACATGTAAAGAAACGTATTCATGGTGCCTCACTGGCTATTTCCAAGGACACATGTAGATGTGTAAAAATACAGTCTAACATTGTTACCCATTCCTTGCATTTATCTACCACATACAAAGTCAGACTTTGAAAAAGAATCCTGTATTTTAACTGATCTCCATTAACTTCAGTCTCTCACTTTGCTGTCTTTCTCTTCTGCTCTAAGAACACTTATTTTCAGTGTGCACATCTGGAAACATCTGAAGGGGATCTCTTTGTTTCTTCAGTTCATTAAGCAGGTTCTATTGAGAACACACTACAAACCCTGTAAAATGGCATTCAGACTATTCACTCTTGTTCCAATGCGAGGACCATATTCTGCCCAGACTTTTGTGCATGTTTAATAGTACAGCATGACCCAGGCCACAACAGAAAGAAGCATGCTTTATCTGAAGACCTATATTTCTGATAATGTAGCCTTCTGGAAATGAACTTTCCATGCAACTACACGAAGGCAGCCTAGTATTCCAAAACTCCCTTAGGAGATATTAGTGATTTTTGTTTGTTTGTTTTGCACTGGTCTGTTGTCATCCCCCCACTATTGTCTTTCCCTGGTTTGCAGTGCAGTTGCCTACAGACTTGTAGAACTAGTTTTTTAACATTCAATCAGACACAAAATTGTATTGACTGATCTTTCAAACCAGTGTCATGATTAAAAAAAAATGCCACATTTATTTTATATTGCATGCCAGCTGGAGAAACTGGTATCTTAAATAGAAATCCATTGCATTAATATTTTTTGTGGGCAAAAATGTTGTTAGCATATAGTAATTAAGACATTCCATAAATAAATGCCTGGGGAAATACAAGACAGGATCAAAGGAGAAGATTAGGCTGCTTGGCTCACATAAGAAATGAATATTGGCCCAGTGGACCTTTACTTCTAAGCAACTGCTTGCTACATTTCATAAAAAGTGTACTTTTATTTCATAAGAATGTGGGAAGAAGGATTCTTTTTGAGAAAAACGAAAACAGAAGTAATTAATCCCATCACTTTCAGCTTCATGGTAAAATAAGGAGATGAATGAGGGTTTTTTTCCCCATCTCAGTAATTTTTTCATTTCATTCCAGAAAGATTTTTATCTCCTCTCATCAAATCAGCCACAATAAATTTCCCCTGTCCCTAGATTACCTTTCATTCTTAATTATAAGTATTTTCATCAGCAGCATTTAGAGCTTTAATAAGGGACTTCAATAAAGCATTTGACAAAGTAGACCACAGCCTACTTCTTGGTAAGACAGAACAATGTGGAATAGACAGTACCACCACCAGATGAATTTGCAGTCAGTTGACCACCTGCACTCAGCATGTTGTCCTCAATGGAATGTCATCTGCATGGAGGGAAGCATGCAGTGAGGTACCTCAAGGTTCCATCTTAGGCCCAGTAGTCTTCAACAACTTCATAAATGATCTAGATGAGGGGATAGAAGGGGAAATCATCACATTTGCAGACAACATCAATATGGGGGTGGGGTGGAGGAATAGTTAACACTTTAGAGGATAGACTTAACATTCGGAAGAATCTTGACAGATTTGAGCATTGGGCCCTATTCAACAAGATGCAGTTCAAAGATGAGAAAAGTAAGGTATTTGGATCAACAGTAGTAACTGTAGAGAGATCTAGGTGTCAGACCTCCACTTAAGTATGAGCCAGCAGTGTACCGCAGCTGCCAAAAAAGCTAATGGAGT
Organism: Stegonotus admiraltiensis; assembly: GCA_032468215.1. Taxonomy (NCBI): domain Eukaryota; kingdom Metazoa; phylum Chordata; class Lepidosauria; order Squamata; family Colubridae; genus Stegonotus; species Stegonotus admiraltiensis. The sequence continues at coordinate 51,975 of JANHZT010010503.1, forward strand.
CCTAGGTTGCATCAACAGAGCAATCGTGAAGTGAAGTGATAGTACTACCGGTACTTTATTTTACACTGGTGAAACATTTGGAATACTGGATCCAGTTATGGTTACCACATTGTAAAAAAGATGATGACACCCTATAAAGCGTGCAGAGAAAAGCAACAAATATGATTAGTGGATTGGAGGCTAATTGTCAATACAATGGACAATTGAGGGAACTAGATATGTCTAGTTTAATGAGAGAAAGACTAAAGATTATGATGGCAGTCTTCTAGTACTTGAAGGGATGTCACAGAGAAAGTACTATTCCCCAAAGTACTTGAGGGCAGAACAAGAAGTAATGAATGGAAAATCTTTAAAAAAACATTGGAAGTTGTGGGTGTTCAATGGAGGTTTTCAAGGACAGCCATTTGTCCAGAATAGTATATGGTCTCCTGCTTGAGCTTCCGCTTCCAAGGTCCCCTCAAACCCTATTATTCTATGTTCTATGAAATACACATTTTGTTGAAAAAAAATTAATGCCTCAGATGGTGAAAGGACATTGATGGTCTTATTTCTATCTATTATTATTATTATTATTATTATTATTATTATTATTATTTATTTGATTTATATACCGCCCTTCTCCCGAAGGACTC
>JANHZT010010503.1:76023-88600 GCA_032468215.1 Stegonotus admiraltiensis
GGCAGCGGGGGGCGGGGACGGCCCCCCCCCCCCGCTGCCGCCACCCCCCCGCGGCCAGAGAGCAGGTGAGTGAGAGTGGCAGGCAAGGCGGCTGGCCGGCCGGCCGCAGGGGAGCGGGCAGATCCTGGAGCTGCCCGGAGGGCTGGGGGTGGGGGAGCGCAAGAGGAAGTGACGCCTAGGAAACGGGCGACGGCCTCAGTTGGAATGGGGGCGTCGGGGCTCGGGGGGGGGGAAGCCCACAGGGCCGAGGGAGGAGGACGATGGAGGTGCCTTGTCCTCGGAGGAGCGAAAGGGGGTGCAAGGGAGCCACGTGCCTTCCGGCCACTCAGAGCGATGATGGGGAGGGGGGGGCTGTGTGAGAGAGCGGGTCCGTTGGGAGGCAGCAACTGTTCCGATGCTCCGCTCTCCTGGCCCAGACTTTCCAATGGGATGCAGGTGCTTCTGGGAGCTTGCGGAGCCCAGGATAGACAACCTGTTAAGAATACTTGAGGGGAAAGGCCGCCATTCCTATTTGGAATGAAAAGCAGCCTGTTTTGACGAAAGCTAATCCAATAACAAGCCAGCCTTATTTTTATTCTGCCTACAACAGAAGTTGGAAGTAGCAAAAGATGAGGATTCTGATTTCTCTTCCGTTTTTTGACATCCACTTTTTTGCTGCCACCATCCCCTGCCATACACACATATATTGATGGAGAAAATTGGATCTAGAGATTGAGCTAGACCTCTTTTCTGTTTATTTGTCCTTTTGTTAGTTGACGTGTTACAGAGGGTTGGTTAGAAAAAGAGCAGCAAATTACCCATTTCTCCTACTTCCTTCGAATGGCAGGCTATTAAAAGTTATTTGTTAACCTAGTGTAATCCCTTACGTCACGGGTGTCAAACTTCACGTCATGTTGCCGTCACGCGACGTTTCACGACATTTTTCCCATTCGTGGAGCTGGGGTGGGCATGGGCTGCGTGTGACACATCCGGCCTGCAGGCCGCCAGTTTGACACCCCTGCCCTACGTCATTCATGAAAAAAGACTACCAGAGGAAGGTAACTCCATTTGCCACAATGCCATTCAGAGGAGAAGCACACGTGAGTGAGACTGTTGGCAGGTATGTACTCTGCCCACTCCTCAGTGGCAATAGGAAATTTGACTCATCAGATGTTGCTGTACTTCATGCTCTGTTGGAAGTTGTAGCCCAGTAACATCTGGAGGTTCTCCATCCTTCCTTTATGTTTCATTGCCTAGGAGAGCAGCCAGTGATTCAGATGGTGTATCTGCCTCATCTTCTCTGCACTGACAGCTTTGAAAAGTCAGGAAAAAAGCAGTAGAAGCTATAGTCCTTTTTTATGCTTCCTGTCCTTTTTCTTTCTTTCTTGACAGGAGGAAAGAAGGATTGCTACTTCCCATTTGCTGTTTTATTGCCTTTCATCTCCAATGGGCTGCTTGTTACCCTTCCTTTGAAGAAAAGTGTTTAATGATTTTTTGCCCAAGTACATTCACAGTATCCTAAGGCACAACCCTTAGTTTTAAATATTGTAAGCTGGCCAATGGCAGCCTAGAATGTATTGGAATTGCATAAAGGAAATAAACATTCCATATTATAAGGAACACTCAAAATGACTTGCATCCAAACCACAATAAAATATAATAAAGGAGTCATAATCTGAAAATAAGCTTTCATCATTATCGGGTAGAATGGAATTGAATAAAGGTTATATGAAGGAGTCTTGACAGTACAATTAACGAAGTAAGTAGATTTTTTTGATGAGACCTTAGTAACCATTATGCACTGGATTCCTTTGTGGGTCTAGAAATTGCTCATTTTTTACCTCTGATGAAAAACAGTATATTTCAGAAAAAAACTGACTTCCCTAGCAGAGAAAACAGGCTAGGAACTTCCTAGGGATGTGAGAGATTTCTTTCTTAAAAGTCCTCCTAAACCTAGCATTTCAAAGGAGATATTACTAGTGAGTGGAACTTTAAATCTCAGCAAATGCACACAAGCTTTTTGAGTAAGAAGAGCTTTTTGCCATATAAAGGTGCTTATTGTTGGTTCATCTAATCCAATGATTCATATAGTACTTTCCCAAAGTATTTCCTAGCCTTGAGAGCCAAATCATTTTAACTAGAGATACCAGTATAATGCGATGTATGCATGCATGCAAAATATTGCTTATTCCAATGAACTGTGCCCTACATTGACAGGTGATCTGTGGCAATAAACTGGTTTTGGAAGATGAAGAATTATTAAGTCATCAGTCATTAAATTGAAAATATGCCACTTCAATAGATTTGTAGACAGAATTTGAATTATCATAATTTGAAATCTAAATGCATGTAAGATGTCACATTTTTATTTACACTATAACAATATTCACAAAGATATTTACATTATGGTTTTCTTGAAATAGTATTTAAAACAATTTAATGAAATTAGGACTTGTCACTCCAATAAATTTTATATTTGTCTTTCATAAACTGAATTCCTTATTCCTAAAGTGGAACAAGATGATAATCTATCTTGCAGTTTTAAATATTTATCTGAGAGTAGATTTCATTGCATTCTGTGGTTATTTTGATTCTGATTGTTTTTAAACAGTTCTTTTCAAACAATTTAGTAGGTTTGAGAACACTTCAGAACTGATTCTCAGGTCCTTTATATTCATTAAAGGGGCCCATCTTTTTTCAGAATGTGAAACTGAAAACAATCATGTTTTAAGAGTCTCATTAATTTGAAACAATCAACTATTTTGTCTCATGAAGAAAGCTGAAAAAATACTTCATGAATGAGAGGTGTGAGGTTCCAAGGACTGTTTCTGAATCATTATTAAAGTGTACACAGTTTTAGAAAGTAACTCAGCACAAAATAAGAGTTTTAAATAAGTCCAAGAATATTCAATTAGGTACGTTTTTCTTTATTTCCACCCTTTGGACCATATATGTATACACATGCAGATAATAAAAATGGTTTTAGAATTATTTTCAGTTTGGATAGTGGATTACCTGCAGGAATAGCCGGCTACTATTCAGGAAACAAAAGTCTTCATATTTTCTTGATAGTTTGAAATTAATCTATAAAAATCTACTGATGAAAATCATATGCAATGAATCTTTGATTTGCTATCCTTATAGCAAATAATATGGACATATCTGAAAATATTAATCTAAAATATTTTGTTACTTTTTATTGAATTATAAAGTATTATAAAATACAAAATAAATAGAAAAGCAGTGGGAGGGATAAAGGGAAATAGAAATGAGGAAAGATAAGGAAAAAAAAGAAGCATTGACTTCAGACTCTTCTTCCAGTAAAATAAGGCATTAACATCAAATCACAACTTTTTGCTTTTTCATAATAATATGAACAAGCCATTTCTATAAAGATCTATCAGTCTATTCGGTAAAACCCAAAATCAGATTTTCATTCTTTTCTAGAATATTATAAACATTGCCCTGTGTAGAACTGTGTAAAATCTTGTTAGTTGCTACTTTGTATGAAAGCATAATTCTCCCTTCATTTTCAAAAAATAGAGTGGTGATAATTTAGAGTATCTAGAAGAATCTTATGTTACCAAGAAAGGTATTAATATATAATGATATAAAAACATTGAAAAAAATTAATTTAGAAAGTTATATTTGAGATAATAGCATGAGTGAAATGTTTTGGCATGCTCAGCACACTTCATATTGTTTTTATACAGTACTTTACCCGCATCTGTAAGTTAGATGTTAAGGAGACAGTACAGTATGGCACTGTCTCTACACTGACAAATTTGCTTTAGATACATAGTGAATTCATAGTAGAGGTAAAACATGAATTAGGATTTCCTAGCTTTGGATTAAGCAACCTAGTACACTCCAGAAGTTTTGAATTTAAATTCTCATCATACCTGCCATCATTGGTAACAGCAAGAGACCACAGTAGTAATCCAAGCTATATGTGTGGCATTTATCTTTCTCAGCTACTAAAATTCAGCAGTTGTTTATTTTTCTGCTAGTTGACTATGTAAAATCTGGTCCAAGTAGTAAGCACACGAAAAATATACATCATATATCCTGTGATCAGCTCCCATGTGGAACTTTCTGTACCCTTAGACTGGGAGGCCCAACTGTTTCAGTATGTTGGCATTTGGGCTAGGTTTGCAACTGTCACAAAAGCCTTTCTGTTCAAAAACAATCAGAAATGATAAAAGGTTTAAGACTTGCTCTAGGAGTCTTAAAAATAGACAATACCTATTTTAGTGCACAATCACTTTGAAGAGGGTGTTGCTTTAATCTGCTACAACCATAAAAATAGCAAAGTTTTCTGGTTCATAAAATGCTTCTTTTGGTTAGTATAAGACATGTGGTATAGTATGTATGAGGCACCAAGGCAATCACTTTCCCCCAAGCCTTAAAATGTATGAGAACCAAAGCCAATATTATATAAAAATAGTCTAAAAACCAGTACATACATGTAAATTGCAAACCTATACATTGCATAACTGATATACTGAATGTGTGGTAAGCCGCTTGACTGTGATTCTTAGTTTTGATTATAGTGAATAAAATGAATGAATAAAATACCTTGAGCAGATTGAAAAAGTACCAATGCCCCCACATAAGCTTTATTTAAAATCTTAAATTTTATTTTCTAAACTTCTGTGATTATGTGCCATTAGGTTGGTGGCTGTTCTCACCAACCACAGAGATTTTCTCTAATGATCCCTCCCCAACCTGGTCCTTCCAGTAGTATATATCATTAGTCTATCATTGCTGTAATTGAGACTATCTGCCTTGCTGTCATTTGTCCTTTTCTTCCACCTTTGGCAGCATTATAGACTTCTCCAGACAGCTATTAAACTATGATAATTTAAATTCTTTTTGTTTGTACTTTGAGTAAGAAGGCTGGATTGTTCTGCAATCATTTTGTCTTCTTGTCTTCAGAAGCTTTACAAATTGTATTTATTGACCACTAATTTAATCAATCTATAAGATTAAGACTGAATTTGTTTGCTTTGCTTGTAGTGCTAATGCTTATCTTTACCCTAATTCAGGGGTATCAAACTTGATTTCATTGAGGGCCGCATCATGGTTGTGTTTAACCTCGGGGGAGGGGCAAGGTAGGTATGGCTAGGGTGGGCGTGGCCACCTCTACATCACTTGTGTCGGGGCATCTGTAGTGGCCAATTGCTAAGGCAAGACTTCCCTCAGATTCTCCCTCACTCATGATAATCTCCAGTCCTTCATTCCTTTTCTTCTTTTTCCTTCCCTCTTCATTCTCCTTCATTCCCCTCTTTCCTTATTTTTCCTTCCTTGCTCTCTTCCCTTCTTTTTCTTTTTCTTTCCTCTTTCCCTTTCTCCTTTCCTGTCCCTTCTTGGATGCACAAATGGAAAAGGGGAAACATTGATCCTTTTGTTTTGCTTTTAGTTTGTTTTGCTAGCCCTCTGCCAGCAAAAACAGAGCCGGGCCTCCTGCAGCTCTCTGCCAGTGAAAATTGAACTTGGGGAGGGCACGTACAGTCCCCTTGGGCCCCATTTTCAGCTGCAATGGCCTGCAGCCCTCTGCCAGTGAAAACGGAGCTTGGGGAGGCCACGTGTGAGCCCTTGGGCCCCATTTTGGGGCACAACAGCCTCCTGCAGCCCTCTGACAGCGAAAACTGAGCCCAGAAGAGCTGTGTGCAACCTCCCTGAGCTCCATTTTTGCTGGCAGAGGGCTGAGGAGGCTGTTGCACCCAAAATTGGGGCCCAGGGGGGCTGCATGCGGCCTCCCGAAACTCCATTTTTGCTGGCAGAGAACTGCAAGTCGGTCCTTTGCTGCTTCCAGGACAACCCCGCGGGCCAGATCTAAGCATCCCATGGGCTGAATCTGGCCCATGGCCCTTGCCCTAATTGTTTGTAGCAGTTACTTATTTATTACTCTTCATATTATTTAGTATTTGGCAATATAATAAAGTATTTCTTTTCAAGCTAGTTTCCCTTCCTCAGCTGCAGTTTCACTTTCCCATTAGTGGCAATCATTTTTTCCCTTTCACTAAGGATAGTTTCACTGGAAGCATGAATGAAGAGGAAAAATTGTGGCAGACCTCTATTTTGAGAGAGGAATGAATGAATGAATGAATGAATGAATGAATGAATGAAAGAAAGAAAGAAATATATGTATGCATTTATGTATGTATCAGACTTTTCAGTAAACATCTTTTTTCTTATGAAGTATGGTCACCTTTCCCATAAATAACTTTACTTCTATTGCCCACATGAAATTAATTTGAAATATACCTCTAGTGAGTTTGAACATGGTGCTCATATTCCACAGAGCTGTCCTAAAATTTAGGATGGATACTTCATATACATATAATTCATATATTTTCTATATGACAGTGTAAACAGTTGTGTCACATAGAAAACATATGGTCATATAAGCCCTTCCCATATAATAACACTCTTTGTGTCCAGAAATAGTAACTTTTCTACATCTGACCACTGTTAGAGAAATATTGACAACATGTACAAGATTACTATATCTTGTGTAATTATGTGAATCTTCCAAAACGACAATGTCAGTGAGCAGATTCTGATTGAGGGTGGGAAGGATGGTTATCATTTTCCAAGTTCACTGCTAATCTCTAAACCATCCAGTTCATTGTGGGAACAGCATTAGGCTTTCTAGGCACTGTATTTTATTGCTTATTTTTCTTATATGCACACACATACATAGAGATGCAAACACAGTTTTTAAAGGTTAATTTTATGAGAATGTGATTGAATCCAAATTAAAGAAATATGCAATAACATTTCCTGCAATATTGGAAATGTGAGCGCATTAATTATAAAGATGTTCCTAGTCTTGCAGATAGCTGTAAAGTCAGTGGAAATGGAAATGGAAATGAAAGAAAACTTCATAAATCATAGACAATAAAAAATTGAAGGAGTCATTTATGTCATAGTCCAACTGATTTTCTGTGCAAACTCCAGTTAAGACACTTCTATATGAAGTTGTTCTGTAGCCATAGTACATGTCCTAAAAATGATCCTAGTTCAGAAATAGTAAAATGTTTTTCTTCACTTAACAATAAGAGAAACTGCTTGACTTCACACAAACCATGCAACTAGTTTGTATGCTGCTTCTAGACATTTCTATATAATTGGAATGACTTGTCATAGTTTTTGTATGTCATAAAGCATCCTCTGAGCTAGTGTTCTCCAATTTCATTGGGTTGCTACAATTCCCATCATCTCCCAGACAGCTGGAATAAGACTGGCACATCCAACTGGGGTTGTCTCATTTGTAATTAGATCACTATAGTCTCAAGAAGAGAGGAGTTCTTACCTGAGAGTCTAAGTCTTCCAGAAGTTAAAGGCTTCAATTGGGCAGCAGTTCCATCCATAGCTGGTGCCAATGGACTATGGAACTTACAAAAAAGAAATAAAACAGAAGGTATTAGCTTGATAACTGGCTTCAGGTGAACAAAATTCTATGAAGTCTGCCACATAGGCACAAGTAAAGTTTGGAAGAAAATGTATGTTCTTTTAACAGGGCAAAATCTCTTGTAACACATCTGCTTAATGCAGTTAATGTTTCTTACAAATGTATTTGTTGAAATGCATGATTGTCTGAAGTGGACAATGTTTTTTCAACTAAAGTATACATGTGCCTTTTTCATTATTTTCAATCTCTGAGACAGGCAGAGTAGAGATATGTAACGGTTGAGCTTGAAAAGTTAATAGAAATCAAGTTTCCTGGAAATTTGACATTCCTTTTTATTACTTATCTTAAAGAAAGATATATAAAATCAAATCATTCATCACCATTTTACTGTTGGCCTTAAAGCATGATCCTGGAAACTTCTTGCAGTGCACAAATTGCCACTAATAATATGTGGAGAAATTCAAATGCAGGGGTATCCAACATTGTGTCCCAAGATTCCCTTGGCATCTGCTCAGCTCCCTGCTATTTTCCATACTTAAAAGCTTCCTTTTAATCAAATGTTTGAGAGGGGAATGCTTCAAAAGAAATCCATCCTTTATTTCTAATAATAGTCTAACACTTTATCTCATTTGGATTGACCTTCCCATGGTAGCCATTTTATTTATCTAATCCATCCCAGTCCAAAAAATAGCCAGGACATAAGCGTAAAAATAGAATCACAAAACAAAAATACAGGTTTCTAGTTAAATCTCTATAAATACCCGCAATTACTGTGCAATTGCCGATAGCCTGCTTTTAACTGTTGAAAGCAGTGCAATAAACATTCTCCAATCCATGCCGGAGATAAAATTATCTAACAAACAGAAAATATCTCATGAAGGTGTGATCGGAGGGAAGGATGGAGGATTAAATTAGCCTTCTTGTGAGGGCTTCCTTCCTTTGGAATAGCTTAGTCAAGCTGAAGTATGACCTTTAGAGAATGATAAATTAAGGATTTATGTTGATAACTTGTTACTGATCATTTTAATTTATTGTATTGCTAGTATTATTGCTTTTACGTATACCAGCAGTCATCTTAGACTTAAGCATAATACATTTTCTAAATAAATCAACAAATCTATTACTTAGCCCAGAAGCACCACCACCACCATGGTATTTCCACCATCACAGCTGAATCACAGAGAAAAAAGAGAATAACTGAATGTAATCAGTGGTAATATATGTGTGAGCCTACCAAACATTTTGCCACTGATTTTCATAGTAATTGTTTTGTTCTACTTAAGGAGTTAAAATGTAATTCAAATCTCTATTTGTTATAGCTAATTAAAGCAGAGTAAATAAACTACAGACATCATTGTTGATTTGAAACATCTTGTTTGTACCATTAATCACCGAAGAAACAATCTGACCTCCAGGAATTTAATTTAATTTTGTTGAACTGTAGAACTGGTTGATAGTGAAGTCAGTAGTCTTATCATTAAAATTTTAGCCTAGGTCCAAGGACAGCCACATTCATACCAGCTTGTTCATGAAGCCTCGAGTGACATTGGATCAGTCATTCTTTCAGCCTAGCCTAACTTACAACCGTCCTCGACTGAGAAAAAGCAAGGAGTATTTTCCATAAATGTCACCTTGAGCTCTTTAGAAGAAACTTGGGATGTGAAAATTAAAAATATTTTTCCCCCAACAGAAAGTTCAGAAAGGAACTTGTTACTTTCATATTGGATCAGTGAAAAGAACCTTCCTGTTTAGAAGAAGTGCTGGATACTGAAAACTTAAACCTATAGGTTTGCCTAGACACATTGTATCAGTGTCTCTGCGTCATTTCTAGTTTTAGTTACCATAGTATTAAGACATTGTGTTATATTATTTTAATCCTATTTTTGTAATTTGGATAAATTTGTTGGACTCAAATGGCATCAAAATTGAAATAATAACAATGATGAGAAGTTGGTCATAGAAAACCCGAAACTATAATGCCCTTCTAGAATGTTTTGCTTTTAAAAAGAGATTCAGATTGCAATCATACTGTTTATAAAAACGTATTGGTGAGATCTTAAGTGAGTATAGTGATAAGATTGTATTTATTTAATTTCTATAGCTGCCCATCTCAACATTGTGTAGCATACATCACAAAAATATACACACATAAATACACACACGCGGTTGCTGGATAAATTATTACCCTGCATGTTAAAATAGTCAGGTAACGGCCCTTAGTGCACTTAGGGCCCTAGGCCTGGGCTAATAACTATATTTTCACAGCCTTACAAAAGACCAACAGGATCAAAATCATCTCAATTTCTGAAGGGAGAATGTTCCAGAGGGTAGAAACTACAGCTAAGAACATATGTATCATGGTCCCCACCAGCTGATTTTCCTTGATTGTCAGAAGCTGTAGTATGTCCCGTCTGCTATATGGAGTGGTAGAAACAGCTGAGACAAGATGGTTCCTCAATTAACTTGGTCCCAAGCCATGAAGGGCTTTAAAGGTGACAACCACCACCTTGAATTATACATATTGGCAGCCAAATGGTGGTATTTCATATGTCAAATATCTGACACTATCCGTGCAGCTGCATTTTACTTCAAATAAAGTTTCTGAATAATTTTGAAGGGTAGCCCCATGTACAGCATATTGCAGTAATCCTGATGATAGGTCCAAAGGGCATGAGTGACTGTAAGCAAAGCGCCCCAGTTCAGGAATAAGCACAACTGGCTTTTGACCCACAGATGTGCAAAAGCCCTAACCATGACTGTGAGTCTAGGAGGACCCCCAAAAGATACATGAAGTCCATCTGGGACAGTAGCACCCTATCCAGAACCAGAGGTGGAAGAACCTTGTAACCAGAAGATCCAAATGCTGAAGACCACTCAGTCTTGTTTGAGTGGAATCAAAGGAAATAAAGCTGGATATGATTAATGTGTTGGTGATATCTCACCCCACCCAGTTATCTTATGTAGAAGTTAAATAGGAAAGGGGTGGGGGGGAAACGAGCTTGCAGCACATTTCTTGGAAGCCATAATTTATGAGATTTGCAGGGGGGTTGATTTAAATCAAGAAGATTTAGACTGCAATCCTAGAATACCTACAGTGACTTTCCAGAATCCATTGGAGGCATCACATTTTTACGTCTGAGGTAAAAGGATGAACTCAACCTTGTGGATTAAAATCTGAATCAAATTTCTCTCCAGCCCTTCAGATTTTTTCATATCCCGCTCTGATATCAGATTGGGGAGAAAAAAGGCACAATGGAAAGAGCTAGAGTATGAGTAGATTGGGGAAATCATTGCAACTATGGAAGGAAATAGTTCACCAGATTGAGGGAGAAGAATTTTATCCTGCCAGAATGGGCAGAGTTCTAAGCAACTGCATCCTAGGATTCTCTGGGCATGATTGAATAATCAAGAAAAAAAGATGTATTTAAATTTACACTTTAAACAAAAGTTAATTACTTTTGCTAGTTAAAAAATGATTTCTTTGCCACATTTCAAGGATAACTTAAGTACTGCACTAAATTGGTGAAGGGTCTTTGCTGATGGCCACTACCTATATTTTCACAAAATTGATTCCAGAAGTTACCTTATGTTACAAAGTTCAGAAGAGAATTCAGTGTTATCCAACAATAGCAATCCTCTCTGCATCAATAGATTTCTCTATGCGTAATGCTTGTCTTCTCTTATCTAAATTCAGTCTTCAGCCTTGGCTTTATTAATTTTGCTCCAGATATTCACAAGTTCTGGAATGTTTATGGGATTAATATATGGAAAACAGAAGTAGAAATATGTGCTACCTACATATTGGTAGGCAGCAGGGGTGGGTTCTACTTAACCTTTACTACTGGTTCGCATCGTGTCTGCACAGATCACTTCTGATGACGTCTGGGTCAGTGGGCAGAGCCACCCACCAGTTTTACTACCAGTTCTATAGAACCAGTCCGAACTGGGGGCAACCCACCATTGGTATGCATAAACAATCCTTCAGCAGTGTCATATATGCTAATATGGGATACAACAGAACAAAACAGTTCTGTATTTACAGAACAAAAAACCTCAACCAGTAGCATTTTATGAACCCACTCTGCTGTACAGATAAACATTGTGTGACTGTCCCTAAATGTAATCCAAATTGGGATTTACAACTAAAAGTTATTCCAACTTTTTTTTTGCTTTTTTTATGGCAGCTCAAGTATAATCAGTCATTCAAACCAACTATAATCAATCAAATAACTTGAAGTATGAGACTTTTCTTCATAATCTTTTTAACGTACAAAACAATTGCACCTGATAGACTGTATTGTTGTAAATGACCTATCCATTGCTAGATAGGTGATCAATAAATACAACTAATAAATAATAGTTTTAAGAAAACAACTACTTCAACATACACAATTTTATGAAATTAAGATTCTTTTTAAACTAGATTATCCATAAGAGCTGCCAAATACAAATCACATCTATTTTTTATAAATGTTGGCTTTTATCCATTCTGCAATCTACTGTGGCTTTTACCAAATTACAAGCCTTGACCTGCGTGTAGCATAGTGTAATGCTTTTGATGGCATGCTATCTTTTAAATGGATTTTACAAACCGTAACAGCTTTTACAGCATGATAATGTTTTTGAAAAAAATTATGTGAGGTAAACAAACGTGCCCCCATAAATACAAGGAGCAATGCACATAAAATACATGTATGATGTACCACTAATTTTCCTATTTAAAAAATTGAATTAACAGTGCAGTCATGCCTGTCATACAGATAATCCTCCCTTATCAATGATAATTAGGACTGGAATTTCTGTTACTAATAAGTGATGCGGTAATGAAGTGCAACATCACATGAGTATCCTTAAATTAATCCCATGCCACTGTTAAGTGAGGGTGTCATGTGTTCCCCAATTTGACCTTCCAGTTTCCCCACTGACTTTACTTGTAGAAAGCCAGCAAAGAAGGTTGCAAATGACCAGAAAGATGCTATTATTTTAATTGCAAGGACTGGTCGTAAGTACCACTTGTTCAATGCCATTGTAAATTTGAATGGTTGTTGAATGAGTGCTGGTTCATTAAGGGCCTCCACCTGTTGTTTTTTATTATACATGGCAACTTAGTAAATACTAGTGAAGAAACACAATTTAATGACTTCTGGTTACAAATCATATTTACCATATTTAAGGTTT
>JANHZT010010503.1:126709-136816 GCA_032468215.1 Stegonotus admiraltiensis
AAAAGTATGAAGGCTATTGCTTAACGCATTGTAAGCCACCCTGAGTCTCCAGAGAAGGGCGGCATATAAATCAAATTAAAAAAAAAGTAATTGGGAAATGTTTGCTAAAATAAATTATATCTGTTTATAGTGTACTGTTTTCAAGAAAAACAAATGCAAAGCATTTTCAAACAATAAGATTAATGAAAAGGCTCAAAAATAATTCATACATTAACCATGAATTCTAAAAAAGTGTAGAACATCATAGTTCTTATTTACCATGCCATTCCATCATACAACTGATGGGGTATAACTCTAACCTCTGGATTTAAAAACAGTACAGCCATCCCTCCCAGAATGAAATGCCTAGGAACTAACATTCCCCAGTGATCTGAGGAAGGATAAACTCCACTTTTGTTTTGGAGTCCACTAAAATGATATCAGTCCTTATTATTTCGGTATGAAGATATAAATCCTTACGTATAAAATAGGCAAACTAGCATAGTTTCTTGGATTAAAAAATAAAAGTTTTCTGTCAAATATTTACAAAACTCCAATACTTATTGAGATTGATGGCCCATATACATGAAATTTATATGTTTGCAAAATATCCTTACAATATAAATGTTCCCCTTGAATACACTTGTGTATTATACTGCTACATTTTCAGCATTTTCTTACATTATTGAGTAGAATAATATATTTAACTCACATATGTGCAGTTCCCTTATTACGATAAAAGCAACTTCACTGAGATTTGAACCTGAACAGAAAACACTTCTACTTGTTTCTCATTATCTTTATTAAATTTCTATAGAGGCAAGTTATAGAAGTAACTCAGAGAATACAGTGTACAGTTTTACTTCTTTTTTTTCTATTTTGAACAATAGTGCCAGGTTGCATTGGTATATTCTTTGGGACCATGGCAAATTATCAGAACATGTAAAATTTTTATGAACATTTTTCTGTGTAATGCGCTGGGCCAGTGGATTTAATTATTTTAGTATCCAGCCATACAAACATGGAATCTTGGTAGCAATAAATATCAAATAGCTCCCCTGCTTTATTGTAGGACAATGCAATGAATGCACACATGACATGACATTTGCTATAACGCGCATCAAATTTGTAAGTATATATTCACTTTGGATATTATTTATAGTACAAATGCATAATCCTTTATCTATCCCAGCTTTTCCTAGAGAATCCAGGCCACTGCAAATTGGCAAGACTTTGGATATTAGAATCTACTAATGTTTCTTCTTCCTGACTATGATATTCAAGATTCTCCTGGTAGGGAGAATGGTGATCAAATCCAGTTTAAAGTTTCTAATCTAGATATCTGCTTTGTCAGCAGTATAATAAATTTAAGAATAAAATGATATTATCATGATATTTAAAGGGACATGGTCACTGGCACAATGCTCTTAACAACGGAAGATATATTTATTTCTATTAAGATAGAGGTCCAAACCTGGGATAAAAAGACTAGTGAAACACCTTCTATTCCTCTTCTTAACAATGAACATTAGCAACAGTGTATTTGGTTCTGATAACTTTATAAATAATGTAACAATCATGTCTAGTAAACTGTACAGCAACAAGACACTGATCTTGAAATCAAACCTTAAATTACAATATAACTAAAAAAACCCTGAAGAACAGGTATTAGCTGGAAAAACTTTCCATTCTAGAGCTCTGCGGTATTGATTTCTCTCAGCTACCCAAAGAATTCTTGGTTATGAAAACAACTGAAAAAAATTCATAAGTGTAGGAAACCTTATTCACTTGCTATTTTTCTAAATCAGAAATAATTGGAAATCTGTTATGCTTATGTAAATATTATGCAATTTATATATAAGCACATTTAGGTAGAATTTAGGTGGAATTTAGAAGCTGAGAAAAAATGTTCCAACAGGAGGAAAAAAACTCTCTGAAAATGTCAGAGTTCTGACTTGGAAAAATAATAAGAGAAATGCAAGTATATCCACTATTCAATTCTTAAACTTTTTTCCTGAAATCCTCTCTTAATTATTTACATGCTAATGAAAAAAATTCCTTCACATTCTTTATGGTGACAATAATCAATCAGAATAACAGCAGGACAAATATTAGAATTATATGGTGATGGTCTACTTTATAAAGCAAAGTCACCATAGAATTAAGTACAAAAAAATCTGCATTGAATGACTGCTGGTGTAGTATCTTGATCAGATATGATGACCAAGATTACAGTAAAAGCCCTATAACAGATATTACATCTGGAGCTTTTCCAATCTGTACATCTGCAATAAATGTTGGCAAAAATTTCTGGAGCATCAGACTCATATAAAACACAAGAATTCTCCTTTGTATGTACAGCACAACGGAACATTCGCCTGTTTGAGTTTTCCAGATCACACACATATAATAATTTGTGTCCTCAGAAGAATATCTGTTTGGCATCCCCAGGACTCTGCTCCATAGGACAATAAGGACATTTTAATCTACGAATAAAGAAAATATTAAAGTTAGGCGCAAAATGGCATGTAAATAGCCACATTTGAAGTTAACACATTTAAATAACTAATACTTGACATTTCTTATCTCACTTCAATACTTGGTTTGTGATTCAACAATATTGAAACGAATAGTCATAGAACAGCTAGAGACCAAGATTTACAATATAAAATCAAGGTTAAAACTGAGAAAGAAGAAAACAATCAAATACAACTTCTCCCATTTCTATTTAAGATAAGTAGGTCTCTTAAGTAGATGGAAAACCTTATACCCAAACCAAAAATTAGGTAGGATGAAGAATTTAGGATTGCTGTAAAAATGACAAAATGAGACTTTGAGGAGTATACAGAGACATCTTCTGGCCAAAAAGCAGCACTAAAATCTTGATTAGAATCAACTGTCAGGATCATATGACACCTATTGGTACAACAGCTTCACAAAATACATTTCCTGGACCATTTCAAATACAAGCTATCATCTTTAGCACATTCTAAAACCCTTTGAAACTGTTGCCTCCTGATATTTTTGGAGGGAAGAGTTATTCTCCCTTTAAATCAGTTTCATGATATTAATAGTTTGTATTATTGTAAGTAATGAAAGACTAAGTCACTCACAAGTCCTCTGTGAAAACAATTATGCCCTAGAAATTATCAAAGTAATTTTAAAAATGATTTTGCTTTCATTTCCTGCTGCAGTGATGAGAAAGCTGTTTAACCCATTATGTGAAAGAAGGATGTGGAAGTAAGATTTTTATATTGGGTTGCCTTAAGAGCTTATAAAACATAATGTGCCCTGTTATAGTATATATCTATCCTAAACCATTCCAGACTTATCAGTCAATATAGATCAGGGGTGTCCCAGCATGTGTCCCATGCTGGCCAAGCCCACCCCCAGTTTAGTGAAAGGAAAAAAAGTCATAATACGTCACATGACAACACGAGTTTGACACCTATGATATAGATAATACTAGGCTCAACGGACAAATGGTCTGATTCCCTAAAGGGAAATATACTTTTTCAAAAATCTCAACTTAAAAAAAAGAACACTCCAGCTACTTTTTCTGCACTACAATATAAAGAAGATGTGACTAAAAAAAGAAACAGGAGTCCAAAAGAGAAGAGCCTCCATTTCTCTCTTCATTTACCACAGTTGCTATTCTATCTTTGTCATTAATATTGCCAGGCCAACTATTTAGTAAAGAGTATCTAGATGGCTGAATCCCTCCAAGAAAAATGGATTTTATTTACTGCTTCTTTGCACTCTTGAGAATGTGCTGCAAGCAATTCTACTTCTGGTTAGAAGCCAATATTTGCTCTGTGTCAAATGTTCTCCCTACATTTAAGGACAGAAATCATAATTCAGTTGGATACTTTGTACTCTATTTCATGTCACTTGGAACATTGTTTCCAACTAGGAATCTTTCAGATGGTGAAAGATTAGCTGTACAGTATCAGAGCTGTACAGTATCAGATGCTATAATTAATATGAAGGAGAAGACTAGATTGGGGAAGATTGATTTAAAACATCAGATTTTTACAGAACACTAGTTCCTATAAAATCAAATAGCAACTCAATCTTCTGACATGCTGCTATAATAGATGGTTTCAAAGAATTATTTTTGTCTTCTTGTCAATATTTGTTATAATTCACACTTATTTCCAAATATATGTTAAAAACTAATTCAATTTTCTCTGTGAATTGAATTTTGACTTACTTGCTGCCATTAAACATTTTATTCAGAGCATCTCTTGATATAATATGACCACAAACTAGCTTCATGGGTGGGTTGTTATCTGTTGTTTGTTGACGAAGGATGGGGCAAGCAAATATTGAATGATACCAGCACTTTTTGCCAAGGTCCACTTCAATCTGTACAAAACAAAGATGCAGTCACTAACTGTTTCAGATCAGTGATTTATATCATATCCTCCCAGGCATATTGATTGGAAATAATCATAACTGATTGGAAAGGATCATAATTGACTGGAAATGTCTCAACTGCTTTTCATTTCCCACAGGTGTTTCAGGCAATTCATAGGAAAGTTAAAAGGTGTCATGATGATTGACATAGATAGCATCCCTTGTTTTCTCCTTGCCACAAAATGTCATTTCCCAAGTAATGTAGAGTAAGGATACATGTATAACTGCTTGAAAAAAGGCACTCACTGTATTAGTTGTCTCTTCATGAGATTAATATAAGGAAAGACACTTTAATTTTCTATCACCTCACTTCTATAACCCAATACCTCAATGGCTGTAAACAGAGACTACCATGCCATATCTTAATTCAGCAATGGAAGCAACTGCACATATCTACTTGGTTTACCCAGATTCCTCTTTTTGTCTTTCCTCTATTATTTAAAAATCACCAAAAATTTGAACTATTGCTTACAATTTAGGATGAGCCAATGCCACCAGCAGCCTGGTGTACTTTTGTGTGTACATATGCACTTTTGAGTCAGACTTGATTCCTGATGACTACATGAGTAAGTGCAAACCTATTTTATTGGCAAAATTTTTGGTACATGGTTTGCGATTTCCTTCTTCTCAGGGTTGAGAGAAAGTGATCAGTTTAAAGTCACCTAACTGGTTTCATATCTAATGCAGGAGTAGAATTCATAGTCTCCTTATTCCAGCCTGGTGTCTTTAACTATACACTAAACTGGCATTCACAAGACTTATTAATAGTGCTAAATAATAAAACAAAATCTAGACAAAACACTAACAAAACAAATACTTTCATTTATTTTAATACCCTTAAAATAAATATCAAACATAATTTCTGGGCTATAAAAAATTTAATTCTTAATCACTGAACTTCTTTAAGAAATTTACAAATAAATCTAAAATAACTAATTAAGATGCCTTTTGAACAAGGTGTTCCAGCAATATGGGTCTTCCTATTAAATGACTAACATCTGCGATCTTTTCCCATGTGTGTTTTCTTATAAGGGTATTTGTACTGTAGAAAGTTAGCACCCAAACCCTTCTAGAAGAATGAAATATTTTGAGAAATATTTAAAAAGACAGAATATTATATTTCCCCTAAAAGAGAAATGAAAATCTTAAGGGAGACAGAAACTCGGCCCCAGCTTCCTGCCCTCAGCAGATATTTGGTGCTCATTAAGGACTGGGCCAACCTATCTACAAGACAGAAGACCTTCAGCCTCAGGATGATGGGATTAGCCTTCACTCAAGATCCAAACCAGGACAAAGCCATTAAGACACAATAAGAATTGCCCACAGAATACAAGCCTCTTCATTACATTATCACCCTCCAAGTTTCAACCAAACTTAACTCAGACAACCTCAGCTATGACCCCTCCATAGCCCCATGGGACTCTGACAGCAACCAATAGAATACATGCTCCTGCCACAGGAACAGGAAGCTCAAGTTGAAAGCCCAGAGAGGGTGTAAATAACTCTCACTCTCCACTCCATGTGGTCAACTGCACCAGGACCATGTGCTTGATGGTTCTGCTTCATTAAACTATCTTTCAAATCAGCTTCCATGTTTCCAGTGTCTTTCTCCCCACTTGGAACTGAACCAGATGGACATTTCTTCCAACAGTACCAATATGTTAGAACCACTTATCACTCTCATCAAACAACTACAGTTGTGGCTTGTCTGTAAATTAAATTGATCACATTACATAATAAAAATAAAATAAAACATTCATTATTCTAAAGTATATTTTGCTAAAATATCCTGATTTAGGTGCATTCTTAAGAAAAATAAAATTCAAGTTACAATGTGATTTGTGCAAAACTTTCAAATATTTACATCATGGAAATAACTCCTACTCCAGGTAAAAAATTCTCTATTGAGATACAAAAAAATACTCACTGGTAATTCATCTTTCTGATTCCAAACACCAGTGCACTGTCTTTGTTCTATCACAGCTTTTATATTAATTAGAGCTGGCAATGCTACACAACCTGCTGAAAAGCTGAAGAAAGCAAAATTTTAAAGTTTAATAATGTGAAACTTCCCTTGCAATAGTACATTTACTAAAGCATGTATTTACTCAAATGAAAGATTCCCATCTCCCCACCAAACCCCGTCCCCCTATTATTAGCCATGAATTGGGTGTTATTTTACATTTGCTGAGAAAGACACTGACAACAATGAATGGAAGAATAAATTATGCAGACATTAGTGTTAAGGAGTTTGAATGAGTTTGAGAATAAGCTGAGGATCAGCAGTTGCTTGAAAGGGGTGGTTTGCAAGATGAATGTAATTATTTTATAACATGCATTTGTATTTTATTTTTCTTTCTTTTCTGTACAGGTACTTCTTTCCTTTACCTCAGTTCCATTCAGTTTGCCTCCCCTCCTTTTCCTTCTTCTCCTATTAGGGCAACTATTCTTTCCTCTTATCTCTTTTCCAAACTTTTGTTTTTTATTTCTATAAAAGGAGGGAAGGGAATCTGTGCTTATGTATTTGTGAGTACAATGTGAAAAAACAATGTGTGAGAGGTGATTGTTGGTATAAAATGGTTGTGGCTCGATGCTGGTGTATCTTCGTATATAGGCAAGTAATTTTAATTCTATTATTGTTGTTTTATTATCATCATTATTTGGCCCCTTCCTTGCTTCATGAGTGTGACTACTGATAAGGATTAAAACAAATATATGATGCGCATGCATTTATTGCTTGGAGGAAGATAATTTTCAAGTTTATTTTCATGTGGATTTGGCAAGTCTGACTTAATAACAATAGAATAGAATTGTTTAGCAGTACATCATTTTCTGTACAAGTAGTCCTCAACTTATGACCACAATTGAGCCCAAAATTTATGTTGTTAAGTGAAAAATTTCTTAAGTGAGTTTTGCCCCATTTTACAACTTTTCTTCCACATTTGTTAAGTAAATTATTACATGTTTGTTAAGTGAAGCTGGTTTCCCCATTGACTTTGCTTGTCAGAAGGTTGCAAAAGGATCAAGTGACCCCAGGAAACTGCAACCTTAAAAAATGTGAGTCAGTTGTCAAGCATCCAAATGTAAATCACAGGACCATGGGGATGCTACAATGGTCATAAGCGCGAAAAGTGGTCATAACTCACTTTTTTCAGTGCCACTGTAACATTGAAGAGTCACTAAACAAACTGTTGTAAGTTGAGGACTACCTGTACTTTTTTTTTTCAATGTACTTTTCCTTTTTTGGTGAGAATAATCCTATATTCGCAATAACCTTCTTTTTGAGTAAGGATAATATATTCTAGATTATATTAAGAATGTTATCAGCATTGCCAAATAATGTAAGGACCTTACTATAACAAAGGTTATTTTTCAGATACTCATTTAAAACAGAATAAAAATAATATCATGCATTCATCATGCTATATCGTTTGTGTATAAAGTTACCCTTGTAGAACAACAACACCCAAATGTAGTGCAAAATCAAATTTACTTTAAAAGCAGAATGCATTTTATGGAAATAGCTTCAGAGAATGTACAAATAGCTGGTCTAAATACTATACAACTTCATTTTCATGATTGGCCAAAATTAAGTCAAAACTGAAAATAAAATAGCAAAGTACAACTTAGAATACAGCCTAATACATAGTCACAACTTTCTCACATTACGAAATTTGCTTAAGGCACATCATACCACAGTTCTCTAGGACGGGACAGAAGGGTATCAAAACAACACTTGATGGCAATAGTACCCAACTCTTCAACTCTTTCAGTTTCACAAAATGCAGCCTGTTTATGAAACCTCACAAATCCAAGCAAAAGGTAGTCTTTTCCAGGCAGTTTCTGGAACAAACAGCTTGCAACTATTTCAAACCATAAACAGCTCTCTAAAGCAGCAGGCAGAAAAGCAACCACTTGATTAAAATTGATTAAAAAATATACATACATCAACTGATTTCACAATTTTTGATCAACCTGACAATTTACCTGTTAGAAAGCCACATATTCTATATTGTTAAAAATGGTGGGGTTAATTAGAATCAAATAAACCTTGAAGGATTGTTATATTCAGCATCCACATAGCATGAGATATTTTTTTCAGATTCTGTCAAAAATACAATTGCCTACTAGCTTTAATTCTGATATGGAATTATTTGTACTTGAAGATGAGGCTAATCCTACCTTTTATTCAGTTTAGAAAGGTTTCAAAATAGATTTTTTTAGTTAGACTTTAAGATTTTTATACTGTTTATGCTAATTTGTAGTAGAGGGTTGGATTTTATTTTTGGTAATATATTTGGAATTGGATGTCATAGAATTTTGTTAAAAAGAGAAATAAGTAGATAATTCAACCTGAAAATGCATGTAACATGAAAAGCCATACCTAACACTAAGAGGTGATTCAATTGAGAGTCCCAATAATGCACAAGCATCTCTTGTAAAAATGTCACAGATGTCTGCCCATTGATTTGCATCTAGTAAATGGACATATGGAGAATTTTCAATTCCTTGCCTCAGGTATACAAGACTTCCCATCAAAATTTGAATATCTGCAAAAGGTTAAAAATGTAATTTAATTGTTTTATAACGGACACATGCAATTTTATTGTCTTTATTCTAAAAACTTTAATATATATTGAACACATAAAAATGGAAAATTCATTAGCAAATTCATTGATAATGAATTTTTGGATATGTATTCTTTTTAATTTGCACTCAAAGTTCTTAAGTTATTTTTTAAATCTCCCCCACATGGCACTTTAGAAAGAAAAAACAGAAGTGTGCTTTTATGTAGGTTAATTATATTTATAACTAGCTGAATACCTGTGCACAAGACAATGTCGACTGGCGACCCCCAAGGGGAGAGCCTTCTCTGTGAGGGCTCCTGCCCTCTGGAATGAGCTGCCTCCGGGGATTCGTCAGCTTCCCAATCTCCGGACCTTTCGCCGCGCCCTTAAGACTCTTTTATTCCATCGTGCAGGGCTAGCTTAAATATTGATTTTAGGAGAAGCAATTTTGCACCTATATTGATCTTAAATTGGGGTTTTAAATGGCCAAATTTAATTTAATTCTGTTTTAATTGGTTTTTAAATTTTGTACTGTATGTTTTTTATTGATGGCTGTTCACCGCCCTGAGTCCTTCGGGAGAATGGCGGTATACAAATCTAATAAAGCTAACCTAACCTAACCTAACCTAACCTAACCTCCCTTAGGCTGGCCCCATAGATCCCCTCCTCTCCCTCAGGCTGCCCCACAAAAGCCTCTCCTCTCCCTCAGGCTGGCTCCACAGAAGCCTCTCTTATCCTACCCACTTCTCTCCCTCAGGCTTGCCCCACAGAAGCCTGTCCTACACGATCTCATTCTCTCCAGAATTATTTTAAAGTTGGAAGGGGGAGTAGAACGTCTAACTAATTAGTATCAGAGCGTGTTATAATAATATAGGAAGTACTAATGCTCTGATGGTCATTTCGAAAAATCCTTTCTTTGTGAGCACCTAGAAGCCAAGAGGAACATATGTGGCAAATTCTATCCCTCGGGCTTGCCCCATAGATCTTCTCCTATCCCCTTCTCTCCCTCAGGCTGGCCCCATAGATCCTCTCCTATCCTCTTCTCTCCCTCAGGCTTTCTAGCCCCTTCTCTCCACAAGGCTTGCCCTACAGAAGCCTGTCCTATGCTATCCCATTCTCTCCAGAGTTATTTTCAAGTTGG
>JANHZT010010503.1:136916-153016 GCA_032468215.1 Stegonotus admiraltiensis
ACATATGTGGCAAATTTCAAGTTTGTAGGCTTTACGGTTCTGGAGATTTCGTGATTAATGCGTGAGTGGTTTTTGCTGATAGATAGATAGATAGATAGATAGATAGATAGATAGATAGATAGATAGATAGATTACAATCATGATTTGTATCTTTAGAACTCTCTAGGTAGCCCAAATAAAATGTTATTGCACTCTGTTTTCTCTTATACCTATACCAGACATTGGGCAGATAATTAGAACATTTCAAGAAGCTCTATTGTTTTTTTTAACACTTATTTTTCAGTTCTGATGCACAATCTGAAAGTGAACAAGTGCAACAAAATTTCTCAAAGACAGGGTCTGGGCTGTTCAACAATGCTGGGAACAGAAATTTTTAGTCACATAAAAAACCGTCACTTTAAAAACAAGCAGTTCTATTTAGTGATATATATGAATAGTTGTTTAATTCTTAAATGAACCTAAGTGATACACAAGTGTGGTTTCGCATTTGTTTCATCAATAGCAGCCCCTCTTTTTTGCTGGAAAACAAAATATTTTCAAGAATGGGCAGGAATAAAAAAATAGTATTATAATTTGGCAGTGAGAAAAGATTTATTCTAAAACGAAAATGAATGGGCCAGTAAAACCGCCACTGTTTGAACCTTTGGTTGGTTAAACCAACTCTCAGATTCAAAAACCAAAAAAGAAATCCTTGGGAGAAAGCATTCTAAAAAAAGTTTTCATAATTAGATGTCTTCCATCTCTAAAGTTTTATACAAAAGCACTAATATTTGTTAATAAATTAATAAATAAAAAAACTGTAAATAGGCAGCAAAACTATTTAGGGCAATAAAATATCTTAAGAGAATTTAATACATGCAGCTTGAAATAATGCTTGGTATCTAGCATATAGTATTTCATATTGCTTACCTTTCTGATGATTGAGAGCAAATGGTTGAAAGTTTTTTGCATACTGTAATGCTTCTCTCTGATTTGCAGTTCCACCCATTAATAAACTAATAAAATATAATCTATGTAGCTTAAATTCTAAGGAACTATTCTGTGTCATAAGCATTTCTCTGTTCGAAACAGCCCACCTAAGAAATAATGGGATAATTTTAAGAAAAGAAAAACAGGAAAATTAGTAATTACGATAATGGTTTATCTATTGGACATTTGCCTAAGGTCACTAAAAACTAAAATAATGTTATTTATTATGTTTTTATATCACTAGTATACCAAAGAAGAAGCTGGATAATTCTCATGTTTTCCTAACCATTTGCTCAAGTGTGATTTTTTTTACTCTCTCAGGCACATGAAATATAGGGGAGATGCTAAATAATTACTGTATCATAAGGAATGTCAGAATATTTTCTTAGAAAATACTGTTATTTGTGAAATAATGGCATTTACAGGTAGTCCTCAACAGTTCATTTAGTGACTATTCAAAGTTTCCATGGCACTGAAAAAAGTGACATGGCTGTTTTTCACAGTATCCTCCTTTCAGCATTGCCGTGAACATGTGATCAAAATTCAGATGCTTGGCAAGTGGTTCATATTTATGACAGTTGATGTGTCCCAAGATAGTATGATCCCCTTTTGTGATCTTCTGACAAGCAAAGTCAATGAGGAAGTCAGATTCACTTAACAACCAAATTACTAATTTATCAACTGTAATGATTCACTTAACAAAGGAGACACTAAAGGTCATAAAATTTACTTAATAAATGTCTCACTTAACAACAGAAATTTTGGGCTCAATTGTGGTCATAAATCGAGGACTACCTGTCCTGCTAAAGCAGAGAGAAATTTGAAAAACAGAAAGAGACAAAAACACTTCTCTTTTCTTTCTGTATATATCTGCTTATTGTACCCCACCATACAAAAAATAATTTGGAATGGCATAATTCATAATTTAGGGAATAATATGAAAAGTAATAATTTGCAGTAAAGAGTAGTCTAATATCAGGCTTCCATGTGGATCAACTTTTTTAGAAATTTAAGAACAGATGTAACAGACTCGATAACTTTTTAGAGACCTTCATTTATACAGGTAGTCCTTGACTAATGATGGTAATTGAGACCAAAATTTTCATTGCTAAGCAATATATCATGTTGCTGCTTGCTCAGTAACCTGGCAATCCTGACAGTCCCCCTTGTTGTAGTTAAGCAAAGATTGTGAGTCATTAAGCATGGACCTCCTCATAATTTCCCGCTGGCTTCCAACAAGCAAAGTCAATGGGCAAATACTGAAACCATACATGGCACTCGGAATACCAAAACAACATTGAAGGGCATGCAATCATTTTATCTTTAGTTAGTTAGTTCTCAGTTGCAGGCCTCAGTTTAATATTGCATGAGTGTACTGTACTATTTGACTGATACTGATTACTTACTCAGAAAATGCCATATTCTATGGAAGAAAGATAGTTCCTACTATTTATTAGAATTATCCAAGCTGTGTGTTTCAGTTGAGGCAGGATATATGAGATTTTGTACACATTTATTTAGTTCTAAACTCCAACATACATACATTTATTAAAGGAAAATATTTCAGTATATCTTAGATTTTATCTAAAGAGTTTCCAAACAGATGAATAACTCACTCCAATGCAGGTCTCAAAACTCTAACTTTAAGTGCTTCCAATATTCGGTTCAGCTCCACAAATGGTTGCTTTTGACTTTGGTCTATAGAAAGTCCAGACTCCTGGGAAAAAAAGTTATAGTCCATATCTATTAGTTATCAGAGTATTTTTCACATTAATATCATCTATGATTATTAAATAAATAATTTATTTTTT
The DNA here is from genome assembly GCA_032468215.1 of Stegonotus admiraltiensis. Taxonomy (NCBI): domain Eukaryota; kingdom Metazoa; phylum Chordata; class Lepidosauria; order Squamata; family Colubridae; genus Stegonotus; species Stegonotus admiraltiensis. The sequence continues at coordinate 139,697 of JANHZT010010503.1, forward strand.
GCCTCCACATTCTGGCTGCAATTACCTGACAAAGCTCCTCAGCTACGTCTAACATTCCTTGCCGGAAAAAGTGTTGAACCATAACTTCATTCAGAATCCTCTGGCTATCAGCCTGCCAACATCCATCTATTCCAACACTGCTAATGTCAGAGTCAAAATTCTGTGAATTAAAAAATGATAATTAAGTCTAGAAGAAAATATTTTTTCTGATTTTATTCAGATGCCAATATCAGCACTTTCAAACCATTTCATCCATTACCAAACTACTGTATCTTCTATATTCAAACCATATTTTAAAACTGCAGAGACTCCAAACTCATTTTCCCTATCCACATAAATATAGGAGTTGAAGAACTGCTATATTCACATTTAATTTATGTAACCTCTTCTTGTGGAAGAGGTTGAACTGCAGCAAGAGACACTAGTTTTCATCACAGGACACAATTGAACTTGCTTCCAAATATTCTCTCCTATATAAAAATGCTTTTTGGATCTTTGTACTTTTTTTACTTAATCTTGTAAGAAAATATTAGTGCTATTTATCTCACAACATGTGATCTGGTTATAGAAGGAACTTCTACCACTCCTTTGACTTAGTCAGATCACAAATGAGATTTTATTATTCAATTGGTGTGCCCCCAGCATATTATGGATCTAATAGTTTCAGAGATGAGTTGAAGAGTTTTCCAAAATGTTAGTAGGCAAACTCATCAAAATAAATCCTTGTTGGCCATAGGCAATGCAAGATAAGCTGGGCTCTTGATGAAATTACTCCCAAATAGCCCTTGATAACAGCTACTGTTATCAAGGACATCTATCCTTGATTTATTCAGGAAATCCAGAAGATAAAGTAGCAGAAGAAACATCTAAAATAACAATGGCAGTAAGAGGCAAAACATTGTTAGCTATTGCTTACTGTATTAGTAAGCATAGTTGCACCTTATTTAGGGTTGCCAATTCCATTATGAGGGTGAACCAATATGGAGAGCACCAGCCCAGCATCCATGTTCAAATATCACACTGAGACAAATAATCATTTACCATGATGAGCATGAATAATAGTAGTGCATAATCTCCCCTCTTCAATTTTTCAGTTAGAATTTGTTAAAATTTGTTACACTCTGACACTATTAAATAAAACAGAAACAAAACTAAATCATTTGAAGATTTAGAATGGAGGCAGAGGTTATGTGAGCTGTGGCTAACATGGTATTTTTAATATTCTTAATCAAACCCTAAAATATAAGAATTAAATTATTGGAAGGGAAATGGATATCTGCACAACATTATAAAAAGTGTCTAACCATTCAATCCACTACACCACAACCAAAACAAGTTGTTGAAAGGATAACATTGCCATACATCAAAAACATTTCAGAAACAATCACAGTTAAAACTACATGGCATCAACCTTACACACAAACCAACTAAAGCAATTTAAAACATCTTAAGTAAACCAAAAGACCAAATAGCACCAAAAGAGAAAAAAAAAGGATTCATTTATAGCAGGGTTGTCAAACTCACAGCATCACATTGTTGTCATGTGGTATATTGTAACTTTTTTCCTTTCGCTAAACCGAGCGTGGGTGTGGCCAGCATGTGATGCATCCGGACCACAGGTTTGATACGCCTGATTTATAGCATACAGTGTAAGGACTGTAATAGCCACCATATAGAACAAACAAGTGGAAGACTAGCATCCACGAACATCAACTAGCAATCAGAAAATATGATGAAAACTCCTTAATTGCACAATACATGGACAGACTTCCACTATAGCTTAATTTGGGAAACTGAGCATCCGAGACCAACCTAAGTTCAAAAACATTAGCGAATTCCTAGAAGCCTGGCATTCAGACCAATCAGCCATCAACAGGCATATAGAGATAAACATCTACATAGCATTCAAAAGGGACAATCAAAAAGCTAAAAGACCTCCTTGCCAGTAATCAACACTCAGATAAGCAGAAATTAACCCCAATGTTAATACTAGACCAACAAGCAAGCAATGAAGGAACTACCAAATAAAGACTGTACCAATAAACAAAGTCTAACCCAGGAACCACCAAGCACATTCCTACCAACACTAACATACAAGCCACTTTGATATAAACACAAAGCAAACCCCACTCACACTAGAACTGATGATATCACTTAGTTGGGTAATGAAACATCTGCAAGGAAACAATCAAGCTCAGAGAGCATCAAGGGCCTCATGGTTCAACTTGAGCTACAAATATTCTATGTTCTCTTTCATTGCTTCTTTTATGGGGACATCTGAACCAGATTCATACTACCTTTGATTAGTACATATCCTGATAGCCCAGTTTTGGCCTATGCCCTAATGCTGCTCATAGACAAAGTACCCCTGGTTACAGCACATATACCTAGGTTTTATGCAACAACACAGAAGATCTGTTGAACCCTGATGGGTCAATATCTTGAAATGCATTTTTGTAACTATAATTCATTTAAACTTTAAATATTACTTTGTGGATATTAATAACATGATACTTTTATTTGTTGTAATTTTACACATTACCATATTTAATATAATTTTAGTATTCATATTATAATTTTATGTAGGTTATATTCTGGATCTCACTTATAGATGTTAGGCTGTTTTAAATATATACTTTAATTCTGTCTTTTATTTTATTATCTGTACTGGTTTAGGACTGCAATAAATTAAAACTGAATTGAAATTGATGCTTAAAATTAATACTAATACCTTATCAATTGCTTTCCCAACACGAGAAACACTACTGTGGATATCCTTATGATCCGAAGCCAATTTTTGAACTGTGTCCTTTATTCGTTTACAACATTGGGTCATAACAAGTGATATTGTACCTGATAGATCTTCATCTGGATCTAAACAGAAGAGAGGAAAACTAAAAATTAATTGCATTATAAGAACCATCTCAAAATCCCAGGCTTCCTACCTTAATTTCAAAGACCTATTCAATAGAACAATGGATTACCGAATATGAATACAAAGACATTTTATTGCAATAGAAGTATTGTAGTTAGCTTTTGAAGCTTACAAATAAAATTACTTATTACAGAGAAAAATCAGGTCAAACCTATAATCTGAGATTAAATGTACTGTATCTAATACCGGTATATATTAAGTATATTAGCCATTAGTACTACAAATTATTTACAAACTATCTTAGTCTTAAGAAACAACAAGCTTGTTTAAGCAGACCTCAGTTTTCCTAAATTCACTTCAAATCATTAATCAGAATTACCAACTAGAATAGGGTGCTGTGGATCAATCCTGCAAACAACAATTCATCTTAGTTCTATTACAACAGCAGTTAGAGGAACAAGAACCATGTTATTTTAGTTTTCTCTATGTGTTCCTATAATCAATGCAAAGATATTTTTTCTAAGAGTTAACCACTTGCAATTTTGGTTTAGTTTGTTAGTTAGTTCAATAACCTCAAATACATAAGGCATCTATCTGTTTTGCCAGAAAATATTCAACATTGTATGCCAATGTGTCATAGCCACAAATACACAAGTTGAGTTTTTGTTTTCTCCATACTGTCTCTTTAAATGGACTAGTGGCCTAAGAAAAAAGCCTTCTTAAAGCTGTTCCAAATTTATCCTAATCAATAGATTTATGGAACAGACCTAGTAATTAGCAATTAGGTGCTCCTGGGCCCAATCCTGCTAGTGAGAAATATGAAGTAACCCTCTGATAGTATATAGGCCACACACAATCACACACACTTGAAGGAGTTACAAACTCTACTATTTATTAACCAACAATGTTAAGAATGAATAAATGCTGACCCCACTACCATCCTCCTCATTCTCAAAATGGCCTTTCAGGAAAATTTGTGTAGGGATGTTAAATTTGTCAGAAGATATATGAATCATATCCTGCCCAATTAATTTTACATCATCAGTCATATGTATTTTGAGAATTTTTTCCTGCTTTTTGGCGTGGGGAGAAACAGAAGATACAATTGTATTCTTTTAGTACTAAATGTTTCTAACATATTTCAGACAATTCTAACTAATGGAAAAGTAAAGGAACAACATTGGAAGGGGCAGACTGCAGTGGACTTGAAAGAGGGATCTTATACAAAATTAAAGCCAACTATAAGGAAGTATAACTAAAGCAAAAGAGGGTTTATTTTTATATACAGAACGTTCTGAGAATGAACCTGATCAAACCAAATGAAAAAAAAATGGACAGAATTGTTACACTGAAAGCACAGCAGGTCACATGACTAAAAGCAAATTTAAAGGAAGAGATAGATGACACATTCATAAAGCTTGAGAAGATGAGGAAATACAATAATACATACTAGACGACTGGGACAAAACAATTAAAAGCAGCCAGAATAGGACTCGTATGGGGATTTGCCATCTTGCCTAATGAACCCTGATCCTATTTCTTTAACAGCAGTTCCTGATAAAGAAAAATTATGAAACATTGGGGATAAGGGTTTCTCTTTCGTCCACAAGCTTTTTCAAAGAGTACTTTTAATAAGGTATAACCCCCCCCCCCAAACCTTACGAACACTTTATATATAATATAGACACATTTATTTAAAAAAAGCTGGGATTAGTTACAATTCCCTGCTGAGCACTGGCTCAATGGCAATTCTAGTAGGTAACAGCCGACTTTTTAAAGGCAAGTTTCACCGGCTGAATTTCTACCCCCACAACGCTGGTTCTGAAGAGAAAAGGGAGCGAACAGCACATACTTTCGCTCTGGAGGATCTCGCGGCGAAGCCCTGCCACGTACTGGATCAGCTCCTCTAAACTCCGCTCGCACAGCTGCCCGTAGCCGGAGAACTTCTGAAGCACCTTCTCTAGCTCGCGCTCCACCGTCACGCACTGGTCCATTGTCTTTCCCTCCGGCGCCCGCTTGTCCTCCCGCCGACCAAGCAAGACAGTGCGGCTCGGCCAGGGAACACTCGACGGAGGACCTCCGCGGAAGAGAACGAAGGAGTAAAGCGGCACAGGTTGGGAAGTTGTTGTTTTTGCAGGCAGCGCGGAGGACAGCTGAGGTCCACCAGCAAAATACTGGAGATGCGTCACAGGCAGCGCTGTAAACAGCCCGGAGGTCCTTCAAGGGGAACCTGGGAGTTTAGGACTAAAAATAGAAAATGATACGTACAACTTTTCAACACCCTTGAAGAGGCTGCCAGATGACCGTTGCGGGACCTTTAGATATCCATGCTGTCCCGCTCACCCCCTAAGACATCTTGCTCATATGATATTTGGGAAATCTTACAAGAAACGCTGCCGGTCTGCGTAAATAATAGCTACCCACAAAGTCAAAGCAGTCCTAGTACCAATAAAATGACAGGGTTTCCCCCCCCCCTTCACCGGAAGTGTTATTTGGATTTAATGAACTTTTTAAAAATTTAATTTCAAATTAAGTGAAGTTCTTGTGTCTATCTAGGATGCCGGCTGTTTTTCACGCAGCTGTTCCGCATTCAAGCCAGGCAACAGCTTAGACAGCTAAGACTGATCTCGCTCAAGCAGGATTTGAGAGCGCCCGAAGGTCTCTCCGAGACTCCTTCAGAAGCGGCTGTTCCTACAGGATCTCGTGGTTTTGATGGGCTGTTTGTGAAGGGTTTCTTCATGAAAAGGGGTGGGGTTTCCCTCAATGGGGCTCTTTAGCGGGAATTGGATCCGTTTAGGTTAGACGCCCCTAACAAAACGGAAGCGGTTTTTTTTTTAGGTCTTTCTCCCCTCGTTTAAACTTCCGTCGCGAACTGATTACTAACCTCCAGGCCACACGGCGGGACTGTGTGTGTGTTTTTCTCCTGAGCTGGGTATATGAAACTTTCAATAGTGGATTCGCCGAACGGAGCTATTGTTGGGAGTCCCCTTTTTAAAAAATAAAATAAAGTCTAATCGATTCATTGCGTGGATTCAAGAAATCGTGTTCTTCTCATACTAGTTGTTGCACTTTCCTTAACTGTATTTAGTTACGTTATTTTTGCTTTCCCGCCAAACAGTGCTTGTAAAGGCTGTTACTTAATCCACTTGTAAAAAAAAAATATTTGATCATACTTTAGTGCAGGCCATATGCTGCAGTTTTACAAAATGAGAAAATACAAGAGTCCTCCGTAGGGACTCTCAAACCAGATAAGCGTGCATGAAAATATTTTTTTGTTTTTAACCGTGTCTTTAACTCCCAGCTGGTCAAGTTTACATGCTGAGTTGTAAACCACCATTTACAAACCCTAATGGCTGAATTCGTAGATACTACTAGTCAAATTGCAGTGTGCCTTACTGCAATATGTGACCTTGGCCTGTAGTATAATTTATTAAATTTGTATGTTGCTCAACTGCCAACACTACCAGGTGGCTCACAACAATCAAATTAGTATAGAATTGATAGAAGATAGCAAGCACAACAGAGCAGAGAAAGTATGGGTAACACACCAATATGGTCTTGGCTGAACAGCCAGGTTTTCATTGTCCTTCTGAATAATAGCAGAGTGGGAACCATCCAGGTCTTAGAAGGCAGGTGCTACTACTGAAAAGGAATCAGATCAGTAATGGCTAACCTTTTCTGGACTGAGTGCCCAACATGCACCCAAACCCCCAAAATGGCCCCTGCACATGTGCCCTGCCCCCACACATGGACGTGCACCCCCCTGCACATGCCCCACTCCCTGTGTGGCTCTTGCACATGCCCTGCCCCCCCCATGCATGTGTGTATGGCCACACGCCCTGCCCCCTGCGCATGTGGGGCAGAGACCTGACAACCAGCTGGCTGGCAGGAGGCATGTGCACATGCGTGGCAGAACTGAACTGGTGGCTCACATGCCCACAGAGAGGGCGCGCTGCGTGCCAACTGTGGCACGCGTGCCATAAATTCACCATCAGTGCTCAAGATATACAATATTATTTAATAAAATGAACTGGGAGCACACCATTGTTGCAAAGTTGAAGTGATTGTGCATATATTATGCAATGATTCATTATTCAATCAATCAGAATAGAGCTGAAGAGACCTTGGAGATCTTCTAGTTCACCCTCCTACAACATTCCAGACAAGTGACTGTCCAGTCTTTTAAAAACCTCCAGTGATGAAGCATTCACAATTTCTGAAGGCAAACTGATATATTTATTTGTATCCTACCTTTTTTATATAAAGTTTATGTCTTACTAGGTTGCTATTAGTTTAGGATTACAATTCTAAAACTTGTTTTTCTAAGGTTTTGTTTACTTCAGCATAAAGTAATCCTTATTGCAACTTTATAGTATGATTTTATCCAAATATCTACTCAGCAGTCTATATTTAATTAACCGTGTGGGTTGTTAAACCAAGGACCTCACGTATCACTGACTTTGTGGGAAGCTAGCAGAGAAAATTTTGAATCAGTTACATGACCACAGATATTTCAATAATTGGAAACCTGGGCTAGTTGTCCAAATTGCAATCACAGGGGTGTTGCAATAGTCAGAACTCTGAGAATGAGTTGTAAATATTTTTCATTTAGTACCATCACCAGTCCAGTTGCCTATCACCTGGCTTTCCTTTGGAGTAATAGGTGACAATACCTAACAGATTTTATATATCTTGAAGCTGCACTGGAGCAATGTCCCAGTTGGACTAGTTTAAACATAGCACAAACCAATGAATTAAGGTCTTTCCCTGTTTACAATTGGTCAGAGCATAATTCTGCCCTGACAGTATGTGGTGTTTTGTTTTGTTTTTTGCTATGTCTACAGTGTTGTCTTCGTCTTGTATTCACTCCACATGTAAGAAACCTATACTTTGTTGTTAATGTGTTAAAATGACAATTTTCTGTATCTGATGTCATAGAAACATGGTGGGCATTATGTGATTGTGGATTATTGTGAAGGCAGTCATTGAAAAATGTATGCAATGTATATCTGGTTACTGGCTTAGAAAGTTGTGAATTCAATTATGGTTTATTTAATAAATCAATGATTAATCCTATGTTTAAAATAGTTCAATGAGGTTGTGATATAGAATTTGAACACTGGATACTTTGGGGTATGCTGTTTTTAGACACTGTTATACTATAATCTTATGTTATACAGCATGATTGACTTACAAGAATATTTCTTTAGATTTCCGGGGAGGGGAGAAAGAGATCGGTGTAATGCACAGTTCTATAGTTTCTTCCTAGGAAACATGATTTTAATGTTAATTAACATTAGCCCCGAATGTTATCTTGCAAATTTTCGTTTGAGAATGAACTAGTAATTGCTTGTCTCTAGCAATCGCCGCGGGCAGATTAAAAGGCAAACTGGCCAGCTTCCCGACCTGCGCTAAACGCACCACGGTAAGGCATTTCGACTTGACCGACCGGCAGATTATCTAGGTAAACAAACCTGTGGGGAGCAACGCCCAGGTTAGTCACGGGGGTGAGCGCCTTAATTGGTCGCCCAGGAAGGAAGAACTGCTTGGCTGGCTTAGCTCTCTTCTTCCTTTCCGGCTTTCTGGATCCACATCCCTCCCATTCTCCCTCCCTTTGCGGCCGTCCGCGGCTGTAGACGTCACTTGTTATGTCTCCTCCGGCTCGGGCTCTGCTCCGCCGCGGGGAGGCGACGACGACGACGGGGCACGCGGAAGCCCAGCCAAGTCACCGCCAGCGGTCCCCGCAGAAGTAGGACCGCCGTCTGCCCGTGAAGGGGTAACAAGCGAGGCGCCTCGCCCTGCCCGCCTGTCCAGCTGCCCTTTTCCTCGGCTCTGCTGCTCCCTACCCCCACCGAGGAGTGCCTCCCCCCCATCCCACTTTGGGGTCTTCTTTTCCCTTTCGACCGCCCCCTCCCCCTTTCCCAATAACCCAGTTGACGCAAAATCACCCCCTTCGCTGCCGCTGTCCAGAATTCCCTCCCCCTTTGAAGCGGTCATCCTTCTTTATTTTTTTATTTTTTATTTTATTTTTATTTATATGCCGCCCTTCTCCGGAGACTCAGGGAGGCTTACAATGCGTTAAGCAATAGCCTTCATACTTCTGTATATTTATACAAAGTCAGCTTTTTCATCCCTAAAAAGCTCCAGCCCTTCTCCTACGGGTGCCGCTCTTCAAGCACCTTTTCACGGTAAAGTTCTATTGCACCACCACCACCACCCGTTTGTATTTCTGCCTTATCATCAGCTGGTCAGAAAGGAGAGGTTGCCCTGGCTGCCTTAAGCCAGTACCAGTGTTTTCCTCCCAGGTGCCTCCAGACAAGGTCTTCTATTCACTATCCATCCAACCGGTTTATATTCTGTTCCAAAGGGGGAGAAGAAGGGAAAGACCCTGACATTAGGGACAAGACCCAAAGTGTTAAGAATGCCTGGCTCCCTTTGCTTCTTGCATCAGGACAATTCCTCTTTCTCTCTTTCTTGTAGGACTGAGGGACTCTCTTCTGAGAGTCGAAAATCCACCCGCAAGAAAGATGTGGCTGAAACTGTTTTTCTTGCTTCTTTATTTTTTGGTCTTGTTTATTCTGGCCAGATTTTTTGAAGCCATTGTGTGGTATGAAACTGGCTTCTTTGCCACCCAGTTGGTCGACCCAGTGGCACTGAGTTTTAAAAAGCTGAAGACCATTTTGGAATGCAGGGGACTTGGGTACTCAGGGCTTCTGGAAAAAAAAGATGTCAGAGAGCTGGTTGAGAAATCAGGTAAGGAGAGTATCTTCATGAAGGTTTATCTTTCAATATTGCTGTCTCTTCGCCCCCTCCCAAACATTTTTTTCCTTCATTAAATATTGCAGACATTTTATGATGTGACAAGTGCCTTAAGAGGATAAAAGACATTCAATAAAATTAGTAATAACCTCAGGCTTGAAATGCATTGTCACTCAATAGGAATTATTTAAGGGTATCTCTGAGTGCAAGGGAGAAGCAGGATGGGAAAACACATACTGCCGGAAGTATAAAGGACAGAAATGCTTTCTGAATGTAGGTGAAAATACTCAATAAATACTGCTACAATTCCTTGCAAATAAATGCTCATGTTCTCATTGCAAACAAACTGTTCAAATTTAAGCTAACTGATACTCAGAAAATGTGTTTAAATGTATTACTAAGTTCTGCAATTAATTAAATTAAAAGGCTTTTCTCAAAAAAACACTATTGTAATGTACAGGTAGTTCTTGACTTACAACAATTCATTTAGTGAACATTCAAAGTTAGAGTGGCACTGAAAAAAATGACTTAGGATTGTTTTTCAGTTATGCCCTTTGCAGCACCCCCATGGCCATGTGATTAAAATTCAGATGCTTGGCAACTGGTTCATATTTATGATGGTTGCAGTGTCCCAGGGTCATGTGATCCCATTTTGCAATCTTCTGACAAGCAAAGTCAATGGAGAAACCAGATTCACTTAATAACCAGGTTACTAACTTATCAATTACAGTGATTCACTTAAGAAAGGTTGCAAAATGGGGCAAACTCACTTAACAAATGTCTTACTTAACAACAGAAATGTTGGGCTCAATTGTCGTAAGTTGAGGACTATAATTAATAAAATACAAATCTTTTTAAAAATGTACATTAGTTTGCTTGAATACTTTTGAGCAGTGAGAAATGTGTTGAAGATGTACAGGTAGTTCTCAACTTACAACAGTTCTTTTAGTGACTGTTCAAAGTTACAATGGCATTGAAAAAAGTGACGACCACTGCAGCATCGTCATGGTCACATGATCAAAATTCAGACCCTTAGCAACTGGCTCATATTTATGACAGTTGCGGTGTCCCAGGATTATGTGACCACCTTTTGTAACCTCCTGCCAAGTAAAGTCATTGGGAAGCCAGATTCACTTAACAAGCATGTGACTAATGTAACAACTACAATGATTCATTTAACAATTGTGGCAAAAAAAGGTCATAAATGGGGCAAAATTCACTTAATAGCTATCTGACTTAGCAACAGAAATTTTGGAATCAATTGTGGTCATTAAGTTGAGGACTGCCAGTAAACACTTCAAAGCAAGTACTTTTTCCTTCCAAGCATACTTCACATTTGTTATGTAGCCGTAAATATGATAGCATAAATTAGTTAATATTTTGTGGGTAATATAACCTTATGCACCATTTCAACAGACCAGGAAATCTTATGAGATGTTTTCACAGAAGTTACATATATCTCTCTTTGAGTTGCATAGATTACTGTTTTGACTGCCTGGTATTTAGTGCTTCATTCAACAATATTAGAAGCTTCCTCCTTATAATAAACCTCTTCATGTCCCACCAACAGCAACACAAAGTGGTTAATAACTGTTGTTAAAGGTAATTGCATTGATTTTATACCCAGTCTTCTCTGGAGGCAGCCAAATTTATCTTTAGTTCTAGATCTAAAGCAGTGTTTTTGCTCTTCTCCTTACAAGTCCTGCTGTATAAATGGTGTGCAACATTTTATTCATGATGCTGGAGATGATACAGTTGCATCTTCCCAGTTCACATACTGACCACTTAGGCTATAGCAGGTACATCATTTCCCTCTGGTCGTTTCATGTCCCTTTTGATTTGAGCTGCTGGAGAGACATGCAAAAAGTCAAAATTATCTGTGAATAAACTTGTGCAAAAATGTTTCTACAAAAGCAGACAAAGCTTTGACGGATGACCACTTAGCATCTGCCACTAAGCCACTTCCTCCCCAGTTTCATTCCTTGTTAAAGAACTTGATTAGTGCATATTTTTCTCGTGATGTTTGGTAGCAGAGCACATGAATCCTTCAGGGAAATCTTTCAGTTACTTTCTTTAACTTGTTCACATTAAAGCTATGAGGACAGTACCACTCCCTAACTAAGAATAAGATTAGGATTTATTTCCTCAGAACTAGAAGAAAATAATTTACAAGAACACAATTATGAGGAACAGCCATTGGTCCCATCTAGCTCAGAGTTGAGTAACTATTTATATCTGGGGAGACCATATTTTTATTACTGTACATTTTGGCATGTAATTAAGAGCCACAGTGAGTTGTCAGTGATGAAATAATAAGACACTGAGGGAAGAGATTTCTGTCAGATTCTTACTTGAAAATATGCATGGTTGAACTTTGGCCCTCTTATATGTATTCTATCACTTTATTGAGATATGTTTTCAATCCATGTTTTATATTTTAATTCTGATTATAGCGATAGCAATAGCACTTAGACTTATATACCACTTCACAGCCCTCTCTAAGCAATTTACAGAGTCAAGATATATTGGCCCCAGCAATCAGGGTCCTCATTTTACCAACCTCAGACAGATGGCTGAGCCAACTTTGAGCCGGTGAGATTTGAACTGCCAAACTGCTGGCAATCGGCAGTCAGCAGAATTAGCTTGCAATACTGCATTCTAACCACTGCACCACCATGGCTCTTAATTATTAAATTAATATATATTAATCTGATTATATCTATCATATCCCATACTTCTAAATACTTCATATTCATAAATATGTCAAGACTACATAACCAGTTCTTTACATTCTTATAGAATGGTATTTTAATGGTAAAGTAGTTTCTGCTATTTTGTGCATGAAATATTTTTATTTATTATATGTACATGTATTATATGCTTTTCAGCTATAATTGGAGTTCAGGTTAGATATATATTATTAAGGAACAAAAAGCCTTATAATCAGCCTACTTATTCTCAAATGTATTTTATATGACTATGACCTTGTGGGCTAAAACAGACAAAGCAGATAAAAGGACACTTTAAGTAATGGGTACGTGGAAAGTATAGTGGAAGTCTAAAGAGAAACACTTGAAAATATGATAATGCACCACTGATCACAAGTCAGAGACCATTTTCCTGTCAATTGAGTACCAGTATCTCCAGCTTGACTTGTGAAGTTCATTGGCTCATATCCAATCCAATACACATCATGTATCAGTTCACTGTCCAGTTTTTCACCTAAATCTGCTAAAAGGAGAAATTGAATCTAGGTTTTCTATAATGTAACCCATCTGATAATTATGTATACATGAAAATAAAATTGGCCTAAATGCACACCATATTCTTATGCAGCACAAAATCCTTACTATCCATTGTGAAAGTCTAGATATCATTGGCCGTTGATGGTTGTCACGAAAACCCAGCTGCTGTGGCCTAGAGGTGGAGCTCTTGCCTCGCAATCAGGAGGTTGTGAGTTCAAACCTAGGTAGAGGCAGATATAAGGTCTCCTGCTTGGGCAGGGGGTTGGACTAGATGGCGTGCAAAGTTCCTTCCAACTCTGTTAATCTGTTAAAATTTGGCACAGATAGTGACTCCTTTCTAGGACAGTAACATTTTTTTTGTTTCTTTTTTGCTTTGATTTATATGCCGCCCTTCTCCGGAGACTCAGGGCAGCTTACAATGCGTTAAGCAATAGCCTTCAT
>JANHZT010010507.1:0-10303 GCA_032468215.1 Stegonotus admiraltiensis
TTCCAGCATGTTTTTATAAACTCAGTAATCCAATGTATTATCTTTCACTGGTTGTTATGAAAGCAGCATAACAGTTAGAGAATAAATATACTGAAAAGAGGAAAAATGCTACAGTTTAATTAGCAATAACATAATTAACATTCTGTATATATAACCAGGAACCGGATCATGCTATAGTTGGACTTACCAGAGGAATGTTTGTTTTTTATTATTATAGAAGTGCCCAGCCCCATTTTAATGCTTCCTTTAATCTACTATTTAAATGCTATACTTTTTTCAACATGTGTAGATTTATGTGTGAATATAGGCATATATAATATATACTACTGTATGTACAGACACTTGCCTATATAAATAAACGAGAACCAAGTTTAATGTAGTATTTCGGGTACTGAACTAAAAGTGGAGAGACCAAGTTGTAGGCAAAACTCGTTCATGGAAGCTCATGAGTGATGTAGGGATAGTCATTATCTCAGTTCAATCTATTTTACAGTTCAATCTATCTTTTTTAAAAAAAATATTTTTATTTTTTTTCTTTAAAAGCAAAAACAAAAGAAAAATTTCCATTTTACAACAGTTCCCTATCGGAGTATATCCACGGTTTACATCCCCCACACCCCACATATTCACATATTTATTTTTGTGGTTCCCTTATTCCTCATATATTATACATATTACTCCTTACTACTTATACACACTATTATATCCATATGTTACTTTACATATATTATATATTTAATATAATTTTGTTGATGCTTCCTGATTTCTAAATCATCTCTGTTATGTGTTTTCTTGTTTGTTATTCCTGTCCTCTAACCATTTGTACCATTTTTCTCATATTAAGTAATATTCTGTTTCATCTTTTCCTTTTATTTCTTTCATTAATTTATCAATCTCCGCACAGTCCAAAATTTTCCTTATCACCTCTTCGTCTTTTGGTATGACATTATTTTTCCAATTTTGTGCATAGGTTATCCTAGCTGCAGTTATAATATGTAGAATGAGATATTCAGTTCAATCTATCTTACAGAGGCAGCAGGATGTATGCTACTTGAGTTGTTGAATGAGAAGTGTGATATAAATTTAATAAAGCTGGAAGCATGGAAGCTGGAAAAGGAACATATATCTCATTCGCGTGTTTTGCCTTATAGTATAATTAATTCTTCCCTTTAGAAAAATCTAACTTGTTATTCAACACATTAACACAATATCTTTTTCTAAAAATTAGAACATTATTTTTTTTCTGTTTTATTTAATATAACAATTATCATTGTATACTTTTCTTACCTATTTTTTTTTCTTGAGATGTCACTGGTTTGCCTGTTTCCATTCCAACCCACCCACCTACCTCCAAGCTGTAAAAGCTACTTGTGGTTGAAATGAAGCTGCTGCTCACCAGTCTGCCTTTATTGGCATGCTTGAAATTCTGTATTGAATTGAGTTGAATTGAATTGAAACAACCGCTAATAACTTATAATAACTAATAAAAATTAGTTCCAGCTAATAACATGAAGTGTTACAGCACACATGTACTACACATTGGGCTATTCCTTTTTGAAGTAAGCAATATCATACAAAGAATAGAAGGCATGACACACGAAAAAGAAAAGGAAATATAGCTAAATCTAGTTTACACCTGCACCACACATTTTAACCTTGCAAAGAATTCTTGTTTGCCCAATGGCCATACAGTCCTTCATACATAGCAATTTGATTTTTTAAAAACTATTCACTCCTTTCTTTCAGGTCTCCAGAACTTTCATCAACTCCACGCAACTGTAACTTCCTCAGTCTTCCCCTTCCATTCAATCCACTTATTCTTCCTTATATTTGTTTTGTGGTTTGATACTTATTCTATTTACGTGACCAAACTTCTGAAACATACTATCTTCCTACTGCTCACTCATGCCTGAATTCAATTCACATTCCTTAAGTACCCATTCATTCTTATACCTATTTTTTCCTGTATTCTTACAGATACCTTTTAGGTAAATCATTCCCACTGCATTGAAATTATGCTTATATTTCTTCCAACATACAGTATACAATTCTACTTCCACATAACTACATGAACAGAAGTGTGTTCTTTTGTAAATAATGTAAATAGCATCATGCGCACAGTAGAGATGGATCATAACTACTGTATATATGGTGGTTCAACGATGTTTTTTTAATGTAATGAAAGCCTTAATTTGACAACTGAAGTTTTTATTAAAAATCAAAATAATAACATGATATAACAATTACAATATTTTCAGAGAACATTTGTTTTGGTTCCCTTCTGGAGAAGTTTGGGCTGTTCAATTACAGGCCTCATTGCTTCTGTACTGTATTCAACTGAAATGTCAGAATCTAATAAATAAATCTAATGTTTACTGCTGCTCATTGGGCTGCTTATCTTTAGTGATAGAAATCTCTATTATACTTCAGGTGCACTGAATACTTTGTCTATTCTTTTTGGAAACAGGTTCTGCTCCATGATACACTCCTACAGATAGCAAACAAAGCAGATAGTTAATGAGAAAAAAGGAAATTTTAAAGAAAGACTCATAAGAAATAACAGCTTGAGTCAAATGAAGCGATCATTTCAGCAACACTCATAGAAATTGATTTGATCTGGTTAGACTGGTATATCCAGAGGGACAGATACCTTTTATTCTTCTAAGACTGCAAGAATGCATATTTCATGGAATGCATGGTTGAACTGCTTAACATAGCATAGTAGAACAAAATAAAATAACAGTGTGTAGCATTTTCTGGATTCTGTTTTCCAGATCCCTTTTCTTTGCAATGAAAGATACATAAAATATTAATCGTAGACTTTACTCCAGCTTCTTAGACCCTATGCTTAAACAGGTGGCAGATACACTTGGCTGGAAATTCATATCCAGATCATGCAGCCTAACCTGTCAATCACCCTGGGCACTTAAAGAGGTAAAAAGAGATAAAGCAGGATTGTGATCTGAAAGATTAATCCTTAATCTTCATGAGATGAAACTCTGATACAGGGAGAAAGAAAGAGACAGAGAAGCTAGATATATATTTTTAAAAGTGCATGTTACTTGCCTTTGTACAACTGATTTCAACCTAAATAGTTTCTTCAATTGAACTTTGGGTTGCACAAGCAAGAAGAGATAGACAAATGTTTATTTTCCAAGTGTTGCATCTAGGGCCAGTCAAGGTGGGCAAAAGCATACTCATTCACTATCTTGTGAATATCTCAGGAGAATTTTGTGCCTGATTCAAAGTATCAATTGATTTTCAAAATCAGATTTTTCCCTCTATCTGAAGGTGGGGGGGAAAATCATCATGTTTCTTTTAACTAGCATCCTTAAATAAGTACTGATTGAATTGTGAATAAATACACAATTCATTAAAAAATTCAACAAACATTGCAAATGGGAAACACTGGAGTCCTCTATTTATACTATTGTCCAGATTGATGGCCATTATATTGCTATGTCACAACATCCTTTTTGTTTTCCTACCAATCTACATAATTGGTACAGTATTTATCACTGTATCCAGGCTTCCTACTGCAATTTATTTACATGCGTATGAATTACCATGACTGCATAATGCTTTCATCAACATACTCACTTAAACTGCTTATAGAGTTGTTATCTCTGTGTAATTTATCAAGCAATCATTGCAACAGTAGTAAACAGGTTCAGGGATCAAATATGTGGTACATTCTCTTGCCTCCCCAGTAAACTAGAAGGTTGCTAAGAAGTGGCTGAGGGTAATGATTTGGTTGAAGTGCTTGAAATGACTTTTGTGGTTGTTTAAACTGGTGTCTTTGAAAAATGAACGTTGAGATCTTTATAGTTATTCTTGAAATGCCTAGCATTTGTCAACTTCTTGTATGCTCAAGAAGGACTTTTTCCTGTCCCACAGAAAAAACTGTCATCATTAACCCACCTTGTGACATTGATGTTATCGCTGGAGAAAGTGTAGTTCTGCCTTGTCAAGTATCCAAAGATCCATCCATTGAGGTTGTTTTCTCATGGTCATTCAATGGAGATCTTATCGATTTTAAAAGAAGAATGACCCATTTTGAAAGAGCTGGAGGTGTAAGTTTTGTTTCATTGTTGTTTGCATGCATATGCTTTTGCTTTTGTATACCCATTTAAAAACATCTAATTTTGAAATCACATAACAATTAGTTTTTTTTTCCCCCTGTAGTAAACTACATACAAGGACATTTTTTTAACGTATGCTTGTATAATGTGTGTATGTGTGTAACAGATGTATAATAGAAAGCTATCATCTGTGCAGTCAGCATCTAGTATTAGGTTTTGCACTGCATAATTATTTGAATCTATTATCTGACCTAAATTATAATAACAGACTTTTTCTAATGTTAAGCTTTCTCTCTGCTTTGGATGCTTTAAGAAACTGAGCACTTAGAAAAGCACTTATTTTTTTTCATGACAAAGGCAAGGCATGACAGTAGTAAACATAGTCTACTTCTCCCCCCCCCCGACCCACACCCACACCCTTTGATTTTCCTGCTGGAAGTGAGATCTGCCTCCATCCTTTGGCCCTTCCAGAAGGGCCTTAAAACCTGGTTCTGCTAGCTGGTCTGGGGCCCCAATGGTTGTGCTCTATGCTAGGGGTGGCAGATGGGGTAGAGAGAAGATCCCCACCCATGTGTTGCCATCCTCTTGGGTTTTAGTCTCTTTTTTAGTATCTCTTAATTTTAATAAGGGGTGTGGTGGCTCAGTGGCTAAGATGCTGAGCTTATCGATAAAGGTCGGCAGTTCAGCAGTTCGAATCCCTAGTGCTACTTAACAGGCTGAGCTCCCATTACTTGTCCCAGCTTCTGCCAACCTAGCAGTTCGAAAAAATGCAAGTAGAAAAATAGGGACCACCTGTGGTGGGAAGGTAACAGGGCTCTGTGTGCCTTCAGCATTTAGTCATGCCAGCCACATGACCACGGAGACGTCTTTGGACAGTGCTGGCTCTTTGGCTTAGAAATGGAGATGAGCACCGCCCCCTAGAGTCAGGAACGACTAGCACATGTGTGCAGGGGAACCTTTACCTTTTAATTTTAATAATTTAGTATTAACTTTTTATCATTATGTAAGCCACCCAGAGTCACTTCTTGTAATAAAATGTAATAAAAAAGTAAATAAATGGAAGAAGTTGAAAACTTGCAAAGATTCAAAGAGATCTGTTATGACTTCTTTAAAGAAGACATTGCCTCCAAACGTAGAGCTGAGACCTTATCTGTAAAAAATAGTTGCACATTTCTACTGGTGTTATAGTTCTAGAAAGTTCTAGCACAGAGTCTCTGGGTGACTGCAGTAACCAATGCAATACTCAAGCTAAGCTTGAGATAAGCTTTCCTAATTGTAGAAAAGTTTTCTTTTCTACAATTAAAGAGGAGCTAACTCAATCCCACCATTAGGAATGGAGCACCTTCTTCTAAAAATGCTTGATAAAATCTTATTAAACTAGATGTGTGCTGGTAAGACCCCAAAATATACTTCATGGGCATGTTTCTTCTAAGTCATAAGTTTTAGTTTGGAATCTGTTTCCAAAATCTACTCAGTGGAAGCTTTATTGCTTTACGTAGCCACATCCATTTAGTTTTTGCTTTCATTGTTGGCATTATTTGTGGGGATTGTAATAAAAGTGTCTGAATGAAAAAAAATGATGACACTATTGTATAATTCAGTTTAAAAACTGCATCTTTATTAATATTTAGCACATTATAAAAATATGCGTAATGGGAAATGTATCATGTGTGATAAATTGTTTGTGTTCTTTTTATCTAAGGATTCTGTAGGGGATCTTATGATAAGAAATATTCAGCTAAATCATGCTGGAAAATACACGTGCACTGTGCAAACATTGATGGACACTCTATCAGCATCAGCAGAAATAATTGTAAGAGGTAAGTCTATAAACTCTAAAAATTAAGCTAATTATATAGAAGTGCATAATACCCTTAAATTTTAGAGAAGCTGATTAAATTAAATATGCATAACTAATGATCTACAGCTCAGATATATGTCCTACTGTTATATATTCCCTTGAAATTAAAATTTGCTCTATAGGCAATTGACTCTTTTATATTGAAAATGTATGTTGCCCTAAAGGCTGACCTATACATATTAGAGCCAAGAACTATTTAATCTTGAATCATATAATGAAGACTGGAATGGAAAGGGAAACTGCAATTTTATTTGGCTTAGATATAATTGTTTAGATATGATTGGGAAAGAAAGCCACTCCTAGGGGTACCAGTGAAGAAACAGGTATGAACATTGATAGTGGCTGCATGGCAGATGTAATCTTGAACACTTAATTTGGCATGTTCCTACTGTAGGTTCAAATTACTTCACATATCCTGTAGCAATTATAAGATAGGGAGCTGCAGGATGCCATGTATTCTAGGAGATATAATAGTTGGTTCATTCTGTATTAACTAGAAGTAGCAGAATGACTAGGAATGGAGATTTGGATTTTAGTGCTTATTTCATTTACAAAACCCATTGCTCGCTGTGGAATTCTGGGAACTGAAATCCATACAGCTTAAAGTTGACAAGGCCATGAAACACTGATATAATATGCTGCTTTCATTCCCAAGTCTATTAAAGGGACTTTATGGCTAAAAACAGAAGGGAATCATTTTGTATGATTGCCTAAGAAGTGGAGAGGAAAGTCCATTGTGTAGCTTAGACTGCATTATTTTGAGAGAGATGGGGAATTGCTAGCAAAGGAGATTGTTGAACTGCATCTCCCAGTCAGCATGTCTTTTTTTTCCAGATATGCCAAGTATTGTTTTTCCTTGGTATCAGGAAGGTTCTAAGCCTGGATCTAAAAGAATCTTTTCAAACCAAATCTCTTTTATGTAGGTACTCATGTGAGATGTTTCAGCTCTTAGGGTACACACTACATGATTGAAGGGAATTTCCCATGTTTATTTTGAACAATCCCCTTTAATCAGGTGCATTAGTACCAGTAAACCCTAAACCACAAAGAACTTCAAACAATTCTGCTAATATGGATGTCAAGGCTCCAACTAATGAACCCAAGCAAATCAGGACTCTGAGACTAGGACCCTTCTCAAATGTCTTCTTTATTGAGTACATCATATCAGCACAGCTTCAG
The DNA here is from genome assembly GCA_032468215.1 of Stegonotus admiraltiensis. Lineage (NCBI taxonomy): Eukaryota > Metazoa > Chordata > Lepidosauria > Squamata > Colubridae > Stegonotus > Stegonotus admiraltiensis. The sequence continues at coordinate 7,123 of JANHZT010010507.1, forward strand.
AGGAAAACCAACTCTAAATCTTTCCCACTGTTTCAGTGTAATTAAACTAGGAAATAACCCCATCCCCAAGTATCACAGGTCACGCTGGCCAATTAGGTTAATTGGTGGGTTCTCCAGGCACTCCTTCCCCGACCTTATTCGTTGCCAGTAGAGATGACCTTGGTTTTCACGAGAAAGCTCTCTGTTGTGTCTAGTAAGGCATTCTAATCTCCTTCCCCCCCTTCCCCCTCTGTGTGGCAACTGAGGAACAGAAAAATGGCTGCTGCCAGGTTCAGTTCGAAGTTGACAATGGATCTTTTGTTTTAACAAGGTATTCCTGGCCCACCAAAAGAGGTTACTATTGAATATGTATCTAGTACAACTGCAGTGCTAAACTGGAAATCAGGAGCAGAAAACAACAGTCCTATCCACACCTACACAATTCAGACAAGGACCCCTTTTTCAGTTGGATGGCAAGCTGTTTCAACAGGTACACATTTCTGAATTGCATTCTATGCTGTTTTCAAAAACTGTCTCTCTCTAACCCTTTTATTTTTGTTTTGTTTTTCTTAAGTTCCTGAAGTCATTAATGGAAAGACCCGCACAGCGACAGTGGTTGATCTAAATCCCTGGGTTGAATATGAGTTTCGAGTTGTAGCTGCCAACAGTATTGGCATTGGGGAACCAAGTACACCATCAGAGCTACTAAGAACTAAAGCATCTAGTAAGCTACTTAAAATATTACTGACGGGTTTAAGAGCTTTTAAAATACAGTTTTGCTCATCATAATATTACATCATAATGGTTTGCCTTTCAGTAACCTTCAAAGCACAATAAAGGGTTTAGAGGGTTATTTGTCTTTAATTATTTATATTTCTCTGTTCCCCTTTTTCAGCTAAATATTGGCATCTAGACTATTTCACGTTAATTTAAGGCTAATAATTGCGATATGAAACCTTCCGTAATGGAAGACAAAATTCAGGACAGTGGAGTCCATGGTGTCATAATGTTCTCCTTCTCTTTTGATCCCTTACCACATATTGGATTGGGGTGATGAAGAAAAAGAGCCTTGCTGTATCATTATCTGTCTTCAATAAAACATTTTTTTAAAGGACTTATTTCAGGGGTTAAATCCAGCAGGTTCTGACAGGTTCTGGAGAACCAGTAGCAGAAATTTTGAGCAGTTCAGAGAACCAGCAAATATCACCTCTGGCTGGCCCCAGAGTGGGCTGGGAATGGAGATTTTGCAATATTCTTCCCCCAGGAGTGGGGTGGGAATGGAGATTTTGCAGTATCCTTCCCCTGCCACACCTACCAAGCCATGCCCACCAAGCCACACCACACCCACCAAGCCACACCCACAGAACCGGTAGTAAAAAAAATTGGATTTTACCACTGGTATATGGGATTATATGTTACACTGTTTTTAATTCTTGGAGCACATAATATAATTTGAAGATGGAAGACACGGTGATCAAACTCATGATCAGATCATATGTTTCCATATGTCTCATCAATTCCCGGATTTTGGAAGTAAGACAGTGTGCTGGTCTTATTAGACCTCTTTAATACTGTTGACTGACTGAGAAGTTTGGGCATAGTTTCATGGTGGTTACCATGCCCAACAGGTTCCAGAGACTCAGCACAGCTTGTACTACAGGCAACAGCACCCTCACTGAGGTCATTTATGGAAGCCAGAGGCAGTAATAAACTGCTTTTATAATACCTTCAAGTAATTAAGTTGCAAAACAAATGGAAAGAACATAAATCTGGAACATGGAAGTATAAAAATGGAGTATAGAAATAAATATATACTGGTCAAGCACAAGAAACCAAACCCCAGGATAAAGTTCAAAGTACTGCAAGTTTATTCCATGCAACCTTCTATACACAAGAATCTGATCTACTAACAATCAGGATAAATTGGCATCAGATAAGAGTCAACGGACTTCAAAGAGGATGGACCTAGGTCTCTTTTAGTGGTGTAGGAACTCCAGACTGATGATGCCTTTGACCCTGCCCTCGGCCTCAGCCTGATCATCTTCTACATCACCTTAAGAAATAGATTTACAAAAAAAGTACAGGTAGTGTAGAAATAGAAACAATATAGCAAATTAGTATATATTGAATATATTATAATATTCACTAACAAAATAAATAGAAGCATAATAGAACAAAAGGAAGATTAAAGAAAATGAGAAAAATCATACTAAATAGGTTTAAATCTGTTATACATAGGAACTATGGAAAATAAAGGCTCGTAACATTAATCACAAACTTGCTAGTGTTCATTTTCTAAGAAAATGCTAATTTACTATTTAAGTAATAGACTTCACCCAATCTGGAGGTTAATCATCTGTCTTCTGTGTGGGTGTTGTGTCATCTGCAAAATAACCCACACTGAATGCCTGTCTGAAGCAGATATAAATGGGATACAATCATTGTGTGCATACATACAAGTGCACATTAACACCCTATTCAAGCTTCTCTTTAAACATCATCTGCATTCTGCCCCCCAAAAAAGAAATCACTTAGAAGAACAATTTTAGAACTTAAGGGGAAAAATAAATTTCTAAAATTAAAGAGAAAGAATTAAAGAAGACAGAAGGCATTTAAATATTTAGATGCAGGATTTCCTTATTTTGTTAGAACACATTTTCCCCAAACAAGGTAGCAGGTTTGCAGAAAACACACAATTTGCTCAGTAAAAAAAAAGGGCAGTCAAATACCAGACAGGGTCAATAAAGATATTTTGTTGTTTGGCACTTTATATTCTTAAAAACTGTGCGTGAAAATGCTTTGGGTGGCAGAGGCTCTAGTTTCTGGTAAAAATAGCAGCTTTTTTTTTTTGTTGGTAAAAATAGCTGCTTTAGGAAGGCTTGATGGTTCTCTAGAGGCATTTGTCTCTTTGAATAATGCACTGGATTGCTGGAATTTTTTTTTAAAAAATGTGCCTGGAGGAGGATCATTGAATTGTCATGAATCTTGAAATCCCATCAACCCGGCTCTGCATTGCAAATCCCTTCTCTTGATTCCTTCCATTCAAATAGACTCCTTCTCCCTCAAACTGGAGCAGATTTCAAATTTGGAATTTTATGCTGCTGCATGGTTACAAGGGATAGCATTTCAAAGGGCTGCCCTACAGCTGATCAGCGGTAAAAGGCAGTGTGGTGGTAGACCAGTGCGCTCCAAAAACAAATGG
>JANHZT010010507.1:10403-24708 GCA_032468215.1 Stegonotus admiraltiensis
GTGCTATTTTTGAAGTGTTGTCACTTTGAACATTCATTCATTCATTCATATTTAAGAAAATGCATATGACCACCTACTCACTGTCAGTGACTCTGGATGGCTTGCAAAACTATGGTGCTAGCTTCTGGTATGAAGCTCTACAACATATGGATGCCACTTCTCCTGTCCACCTATAGGGAAGCTGAGTTTAGAGCTCTGGAGCTCATATTAGGGAAGGAGGACAGGTCATTTCTCAACATCCTTAGGCCATGATGTGGCTCTATTTCAGAAGCAGGCAGCATTTTTGGAGTGGCTGCAATGAGGGGCCAAGAGGCAGAGTAACCTCCCCTCTTTTCACCAATATCAGCTCTGGAGCACCCCAGAATTTCCAAAAGTGAGTGTGCAAATGGTGTCTAGACTTGGACTTGGGAGAAGAGGATATAGGACTTGGTGGTGTGGAAGCAAAGCCTGTGAAGACTCCAAGGGCTGGGAACTGGAGCACAGATTGCCTCAGGCCTTGGGAGGCCTTAGGCAGGTGGACGTGGGTCTGCACTAGGTATCCCAGGTCTTCCCCTCACTCATGAGTTCCATGTGGTCTGCTTAACAACTTGTATAATCTCATAATGACTGCATTGGAGAGAGCAGAGGTGAGCAAGACAATCACATGGTTGCCTTCCTTAACAACACTCACAACTTTTGGCCATAATGGGCAGGCTCCATTACAGGGCTGAGTCAAGGATAACCTGTATGAAAGATAATGAAATAAAATAGCACCTTTCATTTACTGTGCAGTACTTGAGATTTGGATTAATCCTACCAACTTTAGCAATATAAACTGTTCCAAAAACAATAGGGAAGCAATTGTGTTTTGTAGCTCTTTACTAGATGGTGACATTGCTAATTAATGTCATCTTCAGAGAAACAGGTGCAGCAAATGGTAATAAAAGGGGAAATGGAGTGTCCATTTGAAACCTGATCATGAATTGATACTTTTTCTACAAGCAAATGAGCTATTACCCATTTTATTAAAATGGAAGAAAGAATTAATTGTGCAGTTATCTGAAAATTTTCATCTTATTCTCAGCTATGACCCAGTTGAAGCTTTGTTGAGCAGTGGTATTAATTTCTTTCCCATGCAAATACAGTAAATACAAGCCTAAATGAGCATGAACTAATTCATTGGACAGTTGGATGTTAGCTATGCTTGGCTTAAAAAGTCTCATTTTAATTCTTCATTTTAGTTAATCATCCCATTCACTTTTCCTATGTTGGGCAACTCCTAAGCAATTCACTCAATTATTGGTAACAGCAAAATTTGATGACCTATTTCCATCCAAAAATAAGATATAAACTTAGTTTTATGAATACAGTCTACCCCGCAGAAAAAGAAATCACAAATTTGTCAAAAATGAAAAGGTTATGTTTCAATGAAAACAGAACTCAGGCAGCCCTCCATTCATTTAGCAACTGTTTGAAGTTTACAACAGCAGCAAAAAATGTGTCTTACAACCAGTCCTCATATTTGTGACCATTGCAGGATCCCCAATGTCGCAAGATCAAAATTCAGGCACTTTGCAATCTTCCCAGCTGGCTTCTGACAAGCAAAGTCAACATGGAAAGGCAAATTGGCTTGAGTCACTTAATTGCAACAATTCACTTAACACCATAGCAAAAAAGATAATGAAATTGTAAACACTCACTTAATAATCTCCTTACCTAGCAATGGAATTTCTGGTCCCAATTGTCATAAATCGAGAAATACCTATATAGGATTGCAGACTATACAGAAGTCACTTATGAATGTCTATTGCTTCAGATTGATTTCAGAGAGATGATCTATGACAGAGAAATTAGTTATATCACAGTGACAGCTGGCTGTATTTTCTAGGAACAGCTATCCCAATATGTGTCAAAACCAAGCTGCAAATCTCCATGGAGCTAGGCTATCAGCATAATCCCCTTCCCAGTCTCAATGGACAATTTCTCCATGTTATTTGTAGATGCAGTCATGGTTACTTCAAATAACAACATATTGGGCCCAGAAAGTATTCCGTATTTTATTATTCTTTTCCCATAGGTAGCTATAGTGATGTAAACCACAACGTGACTTTGAATTTCAAATTGTCCTCTTCTTTTCACAGAGCCATGAATGCATATGGCAGATTATATATATATATATATATATATATATATATATATGTTTGTTGTGTATGTGTGTTTTTCTCTCTGTTAGTTCCCACAGTTGCACCCACAAATGTGAGCGGAGGTGGAGGAAGCCGATCTGAACTTGTCATCACTTGGGAGGTAATTTGTAAATCAATCTAAGGTCTTCAGGATAATGAGTGGAACATATAAAACAGCTCTAACAAAGTCACTTTGTTGTGCTATTAGCAATTTAGAGAAGTAAACTGAGAGAAATGTTGTAAAGATATTTGGAAGTCATCTATAGCCCTCTTATCATTACTATGCAGAAGATAGCTTAACATTCCAGTCTAAGTGTTTAATGCATGAAAAACTTTGCACTGTTTTAGTTGCTTCTTGGTCCTTCCACCCTTGTTATTTTGGAATATAATGCTGGTAATTTGTATCTTGTCATACATTTAAAAAAAAAAGGATAAGGCCTTTCAATATCAAATATCATTATATGAATGTTTAGATGGCAAATAGATGATTCATGCATAAGACTTCAACCTAGGTTTTTTTGCTAGTAAGTTCCAATGAAATTATTTCTAGCCATCTTTGACTTTGGAGAATTGTAAAGAAACATGCCAGCAAGGATAACCCAAGGTATTTCCATGCTTAAGAACTGATGTAATCTTTTTTTCATTCACATATGCTGATTAGACTCCTATTTAGATTTGTTATGTCTCACTGCTAATGGGACAATGTTCTGTAGAACACCTGAATTTTTTTTAAAAAAGAAGAAAGCTTAGGAGGACTGCATAGGGAACATGTCACCCACATCTCCATGCTTTAATACAGGGGTATCAAATGCATGTCGTCACATGATGTATTGGGACTTTTTCCTCCTTTGCTAAACTGGGCATGCATGGCCAGCACGTGACACATCCGGCCCACGGACCAGGAGTTTGACAGCTCTGCTTTAATATCTCACTGGTGACTCTTACCTGTCAAAGTCAAATCAGCAACTCTCTTGGATTATGACAAGTATGGCCTGCTTTTTAGCACATAGAAATAACAACCTCTGCAACTCCATACTGCATGTTCTCTATAGAATCTATGAAGTTTTGTTTTCAAGCTTGCTTTTAAATAGCATGACCAGTTGAATACTTAGTGTCTGTACATATGTTGTTGCATAATACTGCTTCTGTCTTGAAATTTCCCAATTTTACTAAAATGTAATGCTTTTGGTGTATTTGTCTTTAAATGTCAACCAAGAATAGAACTGGGGGACTTACCCACATTCATCTATCTGCTTCTTTTTCACTTCTATTGTAGCCATTACATATTAAAACATTTTAGGGAAAAATTGTTTCAGGCTTCTGTGGGACTTTGTTTCTATATCAAAACAGCTGTGACACAGCTGGAACTGGCACAAACCAGTCTCTCCTTGAGAAAAGTGTTTGCAGTGATGGTTGACAATTTACCTGAGAGCAATTGTGTTCTACAGTTTTTAAAATTCTTCTTTTTTTTTTCAAAAAAAAATCTGTATTCTGGATCTGTACTTGCTGCTCAAAGTTGATTTCTTTTGAACTGTCCCATCAGTGTCTCATTAGAGGAGCTGAAAGGCCAGGTTGGGGTTAGATCATTCTGATGAATGTCTATTTATTTTATCCCTAGTTAACATCAACCTGATGGCACCTAATCAATTACAATCAAATAAACATATTACAGTGCCACAGATCTTTCAGCTTTGGTCTTCCTGGATGAAGCTGCTAGGAATTACATTCTAAGCAATATTATGGGACCAGCAGGTCCTTGGCCCCACCTACTATAATTAAATATGTAATTATGAGCAACAACAATTGAAATATCCACATATTATTTTCTCTTTTAGTTTAAGCTTCATTCTTTTGTTTGATTTTACCCCTGGGTTAAGTATACTTCTTAGGGTAGGGATCTGATGTTTTACAGGATGGATAACAATGTAAACATAGAAATAAGAATGAAAAATAATGTTGATTGGACAAGAACCAATATACTGAGAATGAATTTTAGTAAGATGAAAGTGCTATGGATTTTGAGCTGATGAATTTAGGAATAACCTAAGTTTTACATAAAATATTACATACATACATACATACATACATACATCTTAAATTGTATATATTCCATCCACCCGCTCCCATTGTTTAAGTCTAAAAGGAAACCAGACACAAGAAACACATTTTTCCCATTGCCTTCAAATGTCTAGAAATTTCCTATTTGTACTGCCACAACAATTAAAACCCTGTGTTGTATACTTCTTTTAATAAATGTCATAAGGTTAATTTCCTCAATGCTATTATGATTATGTGCCACCCTGTTATGGTCAATTACTAGCAACAGCACAGATAGATTTTCTCTGGAGTGATCTATCCCCTGTCTGGTCCTTCACGTTTTCCAAAACTATGTCCATTGTCACTGTAATTGAGTCTCTCCACCTTGCTGCTGGTCATCCTTTTCTTCTTTTTCCTTTCATCTTTCCCAACATTACAGATTTCTCAGGAGAGCTAGGTCTTCATTTAAGGGCAAATTTGCAGAGGATTAACTTCCACGGAAACCCAATTGACAGAAAGTTTTGTTTCATTACCATGCATCCTTTCTATTCACAGTGAAGAACCAGTCAGACTGAATGACATATAGTCATCTAAAGAACTAGGACAAATAATTTTCCACAAATGCTACAGAAAGTAGATGTGTTTATTGGCATTGGTTACTCTGGTGTAATGTTTCTCACCCATGTCAATATTCAGATGTGTGGACTTCAACTCCCAGAATTCCACAACCAGTATACGGGTTGATGGGCAATACTGAGAATGACTGGAGAATTCTGGGAGATGATATCCAACATCTGAATGTTGCCAAGGATGAGAAACTCTGCTCTGGTAGATCATCTTTCAACAGAACCTGGCATGGGAAATATTTGTTTATTTAAAACAATTATATACCTGCCCATTTTATAACAAACTCTTGGGTGATTCCCAAGTATGTTGCTCTACACCAACTTGTCCATTTGCCGGCATTCAACAATATGATGTTTCTCTGGACCATATGCAAAGAATTTGCCAATCTTGTTTGCTCATCCTGGTAGAATGTTCAAGATTTCCACCTATGTAAGCTAAGAAGAGTAGGTCTCCAAAATAATGTTTTTTCTGTGGTAATATCTATCTTGTGGGACAGCCTCACTTCAAGTTAGCACCCAGTTGGCACCCGGGTTGGAATTTTGCTGAAAGGCTATGAAGACATCTTTAACATAGCACTTAATTGTTGTGGACATGACTTTAGTTTGGTGCCTCAGGATGTATATTGTTATATGAAAGATCCGTGGTGGTACAGTGATTAGAATGCAGTATTGCAGGCTAATTTTGCCAACTGCCAGCAGTTTGACTCTCACCAATTCAAGGTTGACACAGCCTTCCATCCTTCCGATCTCAGTAAAATGAGGACCCAGATTGTTGGAGGGCATATGCTGACTCTATAAACTGTTTAAAGAGGGCTGTAAAGCACTTTGAAGCAATATATAAGTAAAAGTACTATCGCTGTTGCTATTATAGGTAAAGGTAAAGGCTCCCTCGCACATATGTGCCAGTTGTTCCCGACTCTAGGGGGTAATGCTCATCTCCGTTTCAAAGTCAAAGAGCCAGCACTGTCCGAAGATGTCTCCATGGTCATGTGGCTGGCATGACTCAATGCCAAAGGTGCACAGAATGCTGTTACCTTCCCACCAAAGATGGTCCCTATTTTTTACGTGCTTTTGAACTGCTAGGTTGGCAGAAGCTGGGACAAGTAACGGAAGCTCACCCCGTTAGGTGGCACTAGGGATTCAAACTGCTGAACTGAACCTTTCACTCGACAAGCTCAGCATCTTAGCCACTGAGCCACCGTGTCCCTCTATTGCTATTATAGATTTCGTTTTTTCTAGATTCTTGTGCTTTTCTTTGTTTTTCACTGTAATCTAAACATCTGAGGGTTGCTGTGGGTTTTTGATATAATAAATAAAAGAAGAACTAAGAATATACAAGTGGTATGCATGTGTGAAATAAGTCTGTGTATTATCCGCACCAACCGAGGACACATTTATTTTACTTTGTTTTATTTATTTTATAACTTATAGCTCTGGCATAAGCCCAATGTAACATTTCAGTTGTATTATTTTAAGAAACAGCTGCATGACACCCATCTTTCTGAGGAAAAGAAATGTTCCTCTGTGACAAGGAACATACAAAGTGTGCTAGTCTTTTATTCCTATTGACTTGACAGCTGACAGTTGCATTCTGTGTATAATGCCGGGAAAACAGAAAGGAAAACTCAGAAAAAAATGGGCTTTTGATTCATTAGAAAGTAAATAGATAAATGGTGTGAAGGGGAATGTTATATATATATAATTTATTTCTTCTTACCTTCTAATCATTTTCATATGTTTTAATGCAAATTCATATAAACTTTAGGCTCAAAATTAAGGACACATTATAAATATTGGTTTTTAAAATATACCTACCATCATACACTGTAATCATCCTTTCATAATCTCTTCTTTATACCAGAAAGAAGAAGAAAGATAACAGAGAGAACATTTGAATCCCCCAGATGCTCCAAATTAATTTGCATTTGACATGAAGCTTTTTCTTCTAGGAATTAGCTAACACAACAGAACACCATAATCCTGCTTTACTATGATGAATGAAAAAGCTAGCTGATGAATTCTGAGATTAAAGAAGCATCAAAAATAATTTAAGTTATATAAATGATACCCATTCTCTCTCTCTCTCCCACACACACAAACACAAATACTTCTGGTCACCCATCATGTACCAGTTAATATTTCAAGTTGAAAAACTAAAATAAACAATCCAATAAATTATGGATATAAATAAACTAAATATTGGTAGTGTATAACTTTATCCCTTAAGACTCAGACAAGAGTAAACAGCAGTATTCATAATTACTTAGATGCTAATAGTCACAGAAAACAGCAGAAACTAACTGATCCTTAATGATCTCAAAAAAACGAAAACAAAAAACCTAAGCAGATTGAGACCTGGACTAGTATCAATTTGAAATCTATCACCCACTCACTTCTCATAAACTACACATTTTAGATGAGTCCATCGAGGATTTACCAGTAATTTTTATGTGGTACAAAAGTGTGTTCATGCAGCATTTTTAATTTTCCATCGTAAGATTTCAAAACTACAGTAAACACTTAAGATGGCAAAGTGTGTCGAACAGATAGGAGAAAAGAATCAATCTGAATCTGAGATAATCATTATACTTTTGAGTTTAAAAGTTAACATTCTTGAAAAGTTGGTTTTCTTAGTTAAGACTGACTTTAATTTTTAAATCAAGTCTTCTGTGCTGATAGAAGATTGATATGGAGCTAAGAAAGTTGGGAATCAGGTTGCTCATTGATGATGGAATAAAGCAAGCCAGGGTTTATGCAGAAAACAGATAATAAGGTATGCACTTTCATTTTGGCAAGTAGTTTGTTTCATTCTAAAATACAACGTGTGTGTGTGTGTGTGTGTGTGTGTAGATTTTAATGACAAGATCAAAGTGCCTAGGCTGGATCTGGTTGATTACCTTATTGCTGATTTAGAATTGAGTTTTTTTTTTCTAATCTGTGTAAGGTAATTAGTTATTTGGGACTATTGATACAATTTTCTATCTCTAATATTGTCCTTTGTCAATCTATTATCAGGTCTCTCAGTCAGTGTGGCTGGGAGCCCTGTCATCACTCTTATGTGGTATTTTCATAGAGAAACACTGTTTCAGTTCTTAATTGCTTTGGTTCATGTTATAGAATGTCGCTATTTTTTCCCCGATTGACCCTTCTCTCTCCCTTTTGTTAAAGTATATAATTTTAATGGTGCTGTTTAGGTCTTTTGTCTCTACATTGATTGTCTCAATAGATTTTTCTTTTAATTGTTACTTTCAATACAATGTTGACTGGTGGAACAAACATTTTCTCTTCAAGGCCCAGTCAACCAAGTCAATAGACCTAAAATATTTGATGAGATGAAGAGAGCAGGTACACTGGTTAGAAGTGATTTATTATGCTTCTTGCAGTCCATTCCTGAAGAACTACAAAATGGGGAAGGATTTGGATACCTTATTATGTTTCGGCCCCTTGGCTCCTTCAGCTGGACTAAAGCCGTGGTGACTTCAGTGGAGGCATCGAAATATATCTACAGAAATGAAAGCATCCCATCATTATTTCCCTTTGAAGTAAAAGTGGGTGTCTTTAATCATGAAGGAGTAGGCACCCTCAGCCCAGTATTTTTTGTGTATTCCGGAGAGGACGGTAAGTAAAGTAGTACATATCTCATATTTCTATTTATTTCTGTCATACGAAAGAGAATTTGGAAACCCGTCTGAAATGCTCCCAGTAATACAGCTGATGCAATATGCACATGATGCAGTGGTTTAATACTTAATACACAGGAAGTCTTTAAATTAAGTCATAAATCTTACGGATGAGATTATAAATCTTATTATTTCAGGATATCTACAGTATGATGAAGTTTCTTCTGTCTTTCAGTTTAACAACTATGCAACTATGTTCCCAATGTTTTAGGAATAGTCTGCTAAAAAATTAAGTAACAAGGTTTGCTGTGCCTCTGCTTTTTCCTAGAGCCTCAGATAGCCCCAACTGGCATTTCAATACAAAGCGTCTCATCTTTTGAAATGGAAGTCTCTTGGAACCCTCTTGTATGGACCAGACATACTGGAAGGATTCTTGGCTATGAGGTGGTGTTGTTGAAAACCTATTAAATATTCTCAGCCAAAATATATGCTTCCCATCTGTACCCATCTGCTGTTTTCTCTAAAATAACCTTGTCTGTTCACTAATTTCACATGTGTCTTTGTTCTTGCTCTAGTGTGCTATTTCACCATATGGGTTTCACTTTTGACAACTGAGCCTTTCTTCAGCTTAAGTAGTTTCCATCTCATTATCTTGTTTTCCCCAAAAATAAGACTCTGTCTTATATTTGTTTGAACCCTGAAATAAGTGGTTGGCCTTATTTTCTGGTATGTCTTATTATTTTGGGGTGTGTGGAGCAAGACGGGGCTCTTCTTGCCATCTTACCTGATTTCCAGCTCTGTCTCCCTAACCCCAGCCAGAGGAAATGGTGGGGACTGGCTGCACATGCATTTAAATATTTTTGGGGAGGGCTTATTTCTGGAGAGGCGTTATTTTCAGGGGGAGCTTATTTTAGTGACTGCGCTCAAAAGCCTAATTGGTCTTATTATCAGGGGATGTCTTATTTTAGGGGAAGCAGGGTATAATATAAAAAGTATATATCTTTTTTGTAAAAAGGAAGGAAAGAAGGATGGATGGATGGATGGATGGGAGGAAGGAAGGGAAGGAGGGGAGAAATGTATTGGTTTCTTGCATAAGGTAAAGGTAAAGGTTCCCTTTGCACATGTGTGCTAGTCGTTCTGAACTCTAGGGGGCAGTGCTCATCTCCATTTCAAAGCTGAAGAGCCAGCGCTGTCCAAAGACGTCTCCATGGTCATGTGACTGGCATGACTAAATGCTGAAGACGCATGGAGCCCTTTTACCTTTCCACCAAAGGTGGTCCCTATTTTTCTACTTGCATTTTTTACGTGCTTTTGAACTGCTAAATTATCAGAAGCTGGGACAAGTAATGGGAGCTCACCCTATTATGTAGCACTAGGGATTTGAACCGCTGAACTGTCAACCTTTCGATCAACAAGCTCAATGTCTTAGTCACTGAGCCACCACATACCTTTCATACCTTTCATGGTTTCTTGCATACCAAAAAGCAAAAACCAAAGGCTGGACATTTACATAGATCATACGTAGAATGTTGATTAAAGATAATATGAACATGCCCATACTAGATTCAGGGATGAATCACCGTACAACTGATTAAGGAGGCAAAATAACAAGGCTGCAAATGTAGGTAGCATTCAACGTGTGAAAACACTACAGTTCTATTCCTTGAAATATAGCACAGTTCTTTCTTACATATGACAAGATTATAACTGTTAGCTTAACAAGTTGACCCTGTACTTAACAGGGGAAGGAGAACAGGTAAGGAAGTAGTAACTACAGCTCTGAATCTGCTACATCTCACTAAAGACATAATTTCTTTAGATACCTATAAAGCTATAAAGAATCATTTTCTGTTATTTTCCTCAACCACGGTGAGCTGTTATTTCAGGGTCAAGAAGCCAGGTGAAACCTCAGTTGTATTTTGAGATCTTCTTATGTCTGTGAGGATTTTTCCCCCCTAATCTTTATTTTTAGTCCTTCAAAAGTTGATGTTCTGCCAATTTGGCTTCTACCTCCTACTTTGTGTGAGTAATCCACACTTGGAAAATGACTTTGTTGTTAAATAGCTAATGTAGTTCATAGATTATCAGCTAGTCCTCATCAAGCATTTGTTAGAACTCAGAAAATGACTAAGTCAGTAGCTATTTAATTATAACTGCCTAGATAAAAACAATTTCACATTTGGAGATCTAAAAAAGGAAAAAAACTGAAGTAGTGTGCTTACATATAATTTATATTTAATATGTGACATATGTTTTTATAAAATTATTTGTTCCTTCTGAAACTTTATTTTTGTCAACTTTGTTGTCATAATTGAGGGAGAAAAATTCTCTCTTTGTTATTAAACTTTAGGTCTTATATTGGATGGATGATTCCAAAGACTCAACAACTGGGAAAATAAGAGTCAATGGCAATGTAACAACAAAAAACATTACCAGACTTAAGGCCAATACCATGTACTTTGCCACAGTGAGGGCTTACAACACAGCTGGAACTGGTCCATCCAGTGTTCTGGTAAATGTAACTACAAAAAAACCACGTGAGTATCTTCAATTACTAATGAATGAAAAGCACAAGTGCATTTGACTCGCAAATTATGAAACTAACAGTGTGACATCATAATGCAAGCTCCACCCATTTTTATATTTATATTATGTTGCACAGAGGAGAGGGGGGGGAGAGAGATAAAGAGATAGAGAGAGATAAAGAGAGAGATAGAGATAAAGAGAGAGAGGGTGGAATCTGTGTCATAAAACTCATATCTTTATTGTGACCAAGACCATTAGATTCTGCAAAAGCCTTGGTTGCACATTTTCTAATTCACATAAAACAAAATAAATCAACATCTTAGTGTTTATATTCACACTTAGTTCCATGTACTGTATAATTTGGGAATAGAAATAACAATTGTAAATAAATGCTTTTTCCAAAACAAAAAACAAAAAAAAGGAAATAGTCATTTTGCCATATTGAAAGCTTGATCACATTTACAGCTGGAATTTTTTAGCAACCTTGAGTTTAAAGGTCTGTTTCCAACATTTGAAATTTCAGCATCTAAAAATAATACGAAAAAGAAAAAGAAGCAGAGCTTTGGCCTTTGGGCATGCACTTATTTTATTATTGATAAACAGGAGAAAATGACTCTTGCTTTTTCATTATAAGCAAGTATAAGGAATTCACCATCTATGAAGGAATTAGGTGTGCTTAAATGCATTCATTTCAGCTGGCTTTGGGGCATTATTTGCCAGACTCTTTTAAAGCATTAATGAATTCATATTGGTTTTCACTGGCATAACATAACATAACAAAATCTCCATGTTTTACCTTGGATAGGGTAGCACTTCCTTATTCAAGGCTGGTACAAAATATAGAGGTCCCCCCCACCCCCCCACCCCCCGAACTCAGAGCTCTGCTTGATAAGCAGCTAGCAGCTATGGCCAGGAACACCTTCGCACAGTTTCATCTGGTGTGCCACTTCAACCCTTTCCTGGATCAGAGGGCTATATAGGCAGGCAGTCATTCATGCCATGATTATTTCAAGGTTTGACTCCTACCACATGCTGTACATGGGGCTGCCCTTGAAGACCACCGAGAAGATTCAACAGGTCCAGGATGCAGCATTATGCCAGTGATGGAAATGCTTATGTAATAAACTGCATTGGTTAACAGTTTGCTTCTGGGTGTCATTCAGTAGCAACAGCAATAGCACTTAGACTTATATACTGGTTTTCAGTGCTTTACTAAGCCCTCTCTAAGCAGTTCACAGAGTCAGCCTATTGCCCCCAACAATCTGGGTCCTCATTTGACCCACCTCAGAAGGATGGAAGGCTGAGTCAACCTTGAGCCTGGTGGGATTTGAACTGCCAAATTGCAGGCAGGCAGCAGAAGTAGCCTGCAGTACTGCACTCTAACCACTGCACCACCGAGGCTCTAGATTCAGGATGTTGTTTGCTGCCTATAAAGCCATACAAAGGTTATCTGAGTGACCACCTGTCTCTAATAGCATTTGCTTGGCCACTTAGCTCTTGTGGGATTGGTATGCTCCAAAATCTTTCTATTAAGCAATGTCATCTTTTGTGACCCCAGAAATGTGCCTTCTCTACAACACTGTCTACCCTCTGCAGTGAGATTCTCCCTGCAATTGAAATATATACCCTCACTCTACTGGTGTTTTGAGTGGCCCTGAAGACATGGCTTTTTACTCAATCCTTTGGTGAGGATGATTGATGCTCCCTTTACTTCTTGGTTCCCAACTGGGTTTGTCTTCTCTGCTATCTTTGTTTCTTTTGTTCTTTGTTGTTGTTTGTGTTTTGGGATGTTTCTTCATTCCCAAATGTTTTAAACAATTTGTAGAGTGCCAAAAATCACTGGGAGTTTGGCAGCAAATTTATTATTTCAATTTATTGAAAAGTATGAAATCACAGCTGCCAGTTCTTTAGCCGGTGTTGGCCTTAATATGCACTGAGTTCTTTCCAAGAGCCTGGATGTCACAATGTATTGGGGTAATATATATGTGGATCCAAGCAGTGTGGATTTTTGAAATCAACAGGTGGAAATTTTATGAATGTCTAATTTTTTTTTGTATGATACCCAGTGTGCTTTTATGAATGTCCAATTTTGTGGGGGTATGATACCCTGTGTGCTTGTAATCACTGGGATCATCACAACTGATTTATGCCACAATCTTTCAATTTTGATTTTTAAATCTTGTTACTTTATGATCATCTCCAATTCTTTGTCCTCTAACAACCTCCTGGAATTATAATATCAATCAGCAACACTTTCTTCTTTTCAACCACAGTTAAATTGGATGGGTTATAAGCCAAGACTTTATCAGTTTGTATTTAGAAATTCCACAATGTTTTAACCTTGTCATTTTCAATTATTTTATCTATATTCACACCAATTTATCATTACTGGCCCATGATAATTTTTACAGATGTTCCACTGAATCATTTTAGCGACTGTGTCATGTGCTGTTCATAAGCAGTATATGATCTACTGCTTCTTCTGGTTCTTTGCACAATCTGCACCTTGAATCATTTGATGATTTTTCAATTCTAGCCTTAATTGCATTAGTTTGAATAGCTAGCTGTTGGGGGTTTTTTTTAATGCTCCAGTTGCAAGTCACTGTTAGATTTTATCTTTATCCACTTTCCTCTGTATCTTTTGCAGAAATCAAGCATGTAATGCTTTTCCTTGCCAACATTCTGTTCTTCTTTTTATTACATTATTTCAATATTCATATTTTGTTTCCTGCACATATAGTAAGTTGAAATTTTTCACTTACATCACTGCTTGTACTTGGCTGTCTGTTATATATTCAGCCAATGCATGCTTTTCTTCTTCCATAGTTTGTCTGACCTGAAATTAATTTCTGCCTCCCTTTCTGTGGGCTAGATATAGTCTATCACTACATCACTATCACTATAGTCCAGTGATGGCTAACTTTTTTTCTATCGCATGCCAGGAGAGGGGGGGTGGGGGAGGTTCATGCACATGCCCACACCCATAATTCTATGCTCCCCTCTGAGCATGTGCACGCAACCCCCCCTCTCTAGGAGTCTCTGGAGGCTGGGGACAGCAAAAAACGTCACTTCCTGTCCCACCGGGAGTTGGGAAATGGACCTTTTCAGGCCTCCCAAGGGCCTCCAAGGGAGTGGGAAAGGCTGTTTTCACCCTCCGCATATGCATAGAGAGGATCTGGAGCCAGGTAAGAAAGAAAAATGGGCTTTCCCCACCCCCCCTCCCAGGCCCTCCGGAGGCAGGAAACAGCCTGTTTCCCTACTTCTGGTGGGCCCAGAAGGCCCAAAACTCAGCTGGCCGGCACACCCATGCACCCCAGAGCTGAGCTGGCATGCT
>JANHZT010010513.1:37771-48710 GCA_032468215.1 Stegonotus admiraltiensis
CACCCCACCCCACACATACATATCTAATCCTGGATTAAAATAACCAAATTTAGCAAGATCTATAAATGCCTGTTAGGTTTGGAATTTACCAGGTTAAGCACCTTGTATGAACACAATCAATAAGACTTCGATCACTTCCTTTTTTAGAGAAAGTAAGTTATCTTTGTGTGAAAGATAACTTTTCTTTAAAATGTACAAATTGATTACTGACAGAGCTCTTTATCCAAGTACACCATAATAAATAAGTAATGGAATAACCAGGATGCTAAAATGCTTCAGACACTAAAATTCAGTTGTTGCTTTCTGGCTTCAGTCTGCCTCAAAACTATTTCATCTTGTTTTATTTACTTTAGCCCGAGCTGTTTTCCCCCTCCTAGCTATGGGGACAGAGGGAATAATGATGCTTTCTCTCTGCCATCACTGTGATTTTTAGAACATCTTTGTTAAGTTGGGCGATTGAGGAGGCAGAAACAAGTTAGTGCGTGACAACAGCTCTTTAATATAGTGTGAAGCAAAGATACAGTAACACAGCTCCCTTTATATACCTTGCCGGGCCGGGAGCTGACCAATCACAATTGACCCATTGTCTTTCAAATCTCCCGCCAAAACCATATACATTACACCCCTCCCCTCCCAGAATGCACTCAGGGTTTACATTTGCATACAAAGTCACGCAGGTGACCAGGGCATTCCCTACGCCTAGTTGACCTGCACAGTTCAGTCTGAGGTGTGGCGTCAGCTGGTTGGAGGGACCTGTTGTTTCTCCTAGCTCCGCCAATGGAACCTCCTGGATTACTGTGGGGGAGTTGTTTTCCTTGGCTGGGAGAGGTGTCCCACTGGGGTGGTGCTGGACACCAAAGTCCCCAGATAAGTCTCCGGATCTCATTGGGCTTGAGCTAGCTGTTGTGGGAAGAGTTTGGAAGTTAGCGCTTGGACTTTCTGGTTGGAGTTCCGTTTCGATGGCCACCCTTTTTTGGAGTTGATCAATGTGCCTTTGCCAGATCCTTCCATCTCCCATGTCTACCGTGTATGACTTGGGGCCTGTGATATCAGAAATAGTCCCAGTTACCCATAGGGGCCCCTTTCGCATAGTTCCTGGCAAACACTGGTGTCCCTATCTGGAATTCCTCAGCTTTTGTCAGCCCCCTTGAACCCGTCTGGGGAATAGTTGGAGTGTAATTGGTCAAGAAAGCACCGCAGCTTCCTGCCCATCAGGAGCTCGGCCAGGCTGTGCCCTGTGGCTGCACATGGTGTGGCATGCTGGGCAGCCAGAAAGTTATCTACTCTGGCCTGTCAGTCCCCAGCGTCCAACCATGAAAGTGCCTCTTTGGCCATTCTCACGAATCTCTCAGCCAGTCCATTACTGGCCAGATGAAAAGGTGCCGAAAGTGCGTGCCTGATCCCCAACTCTGCTAGGTATCCCTCAAATTGGGTGACGGTAAATTGGGGCCCGTTGTCTGATACAAGGGTATCAGGTAAACCATGGGTTGTGAAGAGTTTCCGAAGCACCTTGATTACTGCTTTGGAGGTCGTGAACTGCATTAGAATGATCTCGAGCCATTTTGAATAGGCGTCGATGATCACTAGGAATGTTTGGCTGTGAAATGGGCCAACAAAGTCTATGCGGATCCTAGACCAGGGACCTTGGGGTCATTCCCTTTCCCTTACTGGTTCTGTGGGTGGATCTGGCCTGGACTCTTGGCAGGGCTGACACTTCCCCACCCACTCAGTGATGTTGTTGTCCATCTGTTGCCACCACACATAACTCCTGGCTAGCCCTTTCATCCTTACGATCCCGGGGTGCCTATCATGTAACATGCACAAAACCTTGTCCCTTAAGCATAAGGGAACAACGACATAATCTCCCCACAATAAACACCCCCTTTGCATAGACAATTCATTCCTCTTGGATGCAAACTATTTAAATTCCCCACCTTCAGTCCTTCCCGGCCACCCCTCATGACCCAACTCATGAGTCCTGAGCTGACGCTCTTACCTCTTTGGCAGAAGTGAGAGGTCCTGAGTCCAAAGTGTCAATGAGTAGGACTGGTGCCCCTGGGGTGGGGCCTTCTAGGATGTCCGGTAGCAGGCATCAGCTGAGGGCATCGGCGTGCCCCAAACTCAGTCAGGGTCGGTGGACAAGGCAGTAGGAATATGCTGCTAGAAAGATGGCCCAGCAAGTCATACATGGAGACAAGGCAGCGGGGGTGGGCTGATCCCCAGCCAGGAGGCCCAAAAGCAACTGGTGATCCGTGACAAGTTCAAAATTCTGCCCAAACAGGTTCTCATGGAATTTTTTTACTCCCGAGATGGCTGCCAGGGCCTCTCTGTCCAGCTGGCTGTAGTTCCACTCAAAACTGGACAGGGTGCGGGAATAATAAGTGATGGGCGCCTCTAGTCTATTCGGTAGTCTGTGGCTCAGGATGGCCCCTTCTCCAAAAGGGGATGTGTCACAGACTAGTACAAGCAGAAGCGTCGCATTGTACTGGATGAGGAAACTGTCTGCAGACAAATGTTTTTTCACGGCGGCAAAAGCAGCAGCCTCAGTCTTTCCCCAAACCCAGGATGCATTTTTAGCCAATAGTCAGTGTAGGAGTTCAGCTACCTTTGCCTTGTCTCTCAGGAAGATGACATAGAAGTTAAGGAGACCCAGGAAGGCTTGTATCTGACTTATTTTGGGGGGTTGGTGCATTTTTGATGGCCCTAATCTTGCTTTCGGTGGGGTGAATGCCTGTTCTGTCCACCCGGTACCCCAGGAACTCAACAGAGGGTACTGCTATCATGCATTTGTCCGCTTGACCCTGATGCCAGCACTTCTGAATTTATCTAACACTAGCCTTAGTCGGTCCCCTAGTTGTTTTTTGTCTGTAGCACTGATAAGGACAACGTCGAAATAGGGGACTACCCCTGGAAGTCCTTGTTGCAGGCACTCCATCATGCTTTGGAATAAGCCGGGGGCTATGCTAACTCCAAATTGTAGCCCAGTGCATTTGAAGGAACCTCTGTGAGTTACGATAGTCTGTGCCTCCACAGTAGTGCCATCTACCAGCAGTTGCTGGTACGCCTGTGCAAGATTGAGTTTTGCGAAGATCTTGCCAGGACCCAGCGAATGGAGTAAATGATACATGATTGGGACAGGATAGGCGCTATGTTGGAGAGCCTTATTAATCGTGCATTTGTAGTTGGCGCAGATGCGCACAAACCCATCAGACTTGATGGGTGTCACAATAGGGGTCTCCCATTTGGCGTGGTCTACTGGGGCTAACATACCTGTTAATTAGTTTGTCCAGTTCCAAGTCAATCTTAGGCTTTAGTGCGAAGGGCACTTGTCTAGCCTTAAGTCAGATTGGGTCTACATTGGGCTCGAGATTAAAAGAGATAGGGGTCCCCATGTACTTGCCCAGCCAGTCGTCAAACACATACTGGAACTCTTGCATCAGGTCGTCCCTCAGGCTGCTGCCGCTCCTGGTTGGCTCGCCACTTGCGCTGTGGACTCCAGTGAATCCCATGCCAAGGGCCTTAAACCAGTCCAGACCCAGGAGGCTCGGTAGGCATTCGCTGACCACAGTGCGGGGAAGCTTTTTCCGGTGCTCTCCATACTCGACCTGGAACATGCCCATTCCTTCCATGGGGATGCGGTTCCCTTGGTAGTCCCGAAGCCATATTCGCTGGGGCTGTAGCTGACCCTTCTTCAAGCTGGGTATCACCATCTTTGCTGGTCCTCTTTTGCCACTCCAGCTCTGATTGGCTGGCTCCGCTCCTTTGCTTGTGGTTGGATGGCAGACTTGCCTGGCAGACCCTTGCTATATGTCCCTTTTTGTCACAGCATCTGCAAATGGCGTCCTTGAACTTGCAAGTCTGTCATTGGTGGGACCCTCCGCAGCTTGCACAGTTCTCGCAATGGTCTTTTTGCTCCTGTCTGTGCCTTTTCATTTGGAAGACATCTTCGTCAGACTCTTTCTCACTGTCAGTCTGGGTTGCCTCATGGTGTACCAGTGTCGACTTGGGTGTTGCTTGCGATTGTGCTGGCCATTGCAGGGTCTCCGCAGCCTTGGTGGAGGATTCATGTGCTCTTGCTTCATCAAGAGCAATGTGGAGCATTAGATTGGACCTGGAGAGCAGTCTTCTCTGTAGGTGAATATCTCTAACGCCGCAGATTAGTTGCTCTAGGAGCGCATCATCGAGGTCTTGGTATTCACAGTGTGTCACTGCCTTGCGCAGGACAGCCATGTAAGTGCTGATCAGTTTGCCTTCTTGCTGCAGCCATTGCCGGAACTCGTACCTCTGGATGAATTTGGAGGGGACCGGGGTGAAGTGGGCCTTCAGCGAAGCTTGCAAGGCCTGCCACAATACCGTCTGGACCAGGGTCAGTTCCTATAGCGACTCAGCCATGTCAAAAACCTCCAGTCCAGAGTGGCTCAGGAATAGCGCTTGCTTCCTGTTGTCGGAGAGGCCCTGTAGATCGCTGGCCTCCAGGAAGCACTCAAACCGAGCCATATACAACCCCCACTTCTCTCTGGCTGGGTTGAAAGGTGTTAGTGGTACTTACGCAGACATCATGGTAGTCCTGCTCTGTACAGGGCTCATCCGCCTGGCTGAATCCATCGTTGTCAGCTCTTTCTCGGCTTGCTTCTCGTTGCCTCATCCCACCTTCATCACCAATGTTAAGTTGGGCGATTGAGGAGGCAGAAACAAGGTAGTGCGTGACAATATATATAGTGTGAGACTTCAGCAAAGATACAGTAACACAGCTCCCTTTATATACCTTGCTGGGCCGGGAGCTAACCAATCACAATTGATCCATTGTCTTTCAAATCTCCTGCCAAAACCATATACATTACAATCTTAGTTCCCAAATCTCAACATTTTGAAAGAATATCCTTCTTCTGACCTAGGCTTCCTTAGAAAGCATGAAGCAAATTCTTAATCCCAGTAAAACCTCTTTTATTAATATGACTGTGAATTCGGTTCATTCACAGTCAATAAGGCTTTGGCAAACAGTCTTTCAGAGGAATGTCTATCAACCCCCAACTTATCTCACTTGGAACGCTACCAATTTCCAAGTGCAAAGCAAGGCCAAACGTGGCACCAAGTCTATTAGATACATGAACAGAACTTTGCAATCTTATAACGAGATGAACTAATTGCTTCCTACAAAAGCCCACATCCCATTTGCTCCTCTTTTATGTCCTATGGCAGGGATCAATCATCTCCAAGGTGTGGCCTTACTCCCGAGTCTACCCCAGTGGTGAAATCCAAACCAGTTTGCTACCAGTTTGCTGGCTGCGCATGCACGCTATGTGCCAAATGCACCCTGTGTGCGCATGCACAGTACATGCCAAACGTGTTCTGTGTACATGCACATGCACAGTGATTTCCTGCTTTCTAGCAAAGCTAAACTGCACTGCACAGCTGATCCCCCCCCGCTGTTCTACTTATCTTCCCAAGCCTCCTTTTATTGTATGCTGTGCATGTGCACTTTCCCAGTAGACGCCAAAAGGAAGCTCTGCACATGTGCACACTGGGAACAGGCTCCAGCTGTTTCTCTGCCTCACTGCTGTCTAACTCCCTCTCTGCCTCTGATGCAGAGCCCTCGTCCAAGCTTTCCCCAGCCCCCAGGACTGGCCCAAGTTCCTCCCCAACCTCCTCACTGTCTGACCCTGCTGCCAGCTCTGCAGGCTGCCAACAGGCCACAACACTCCTTGCCCAAATGGGTGCAGTTGTTCTACTTGTTTACCTGTTGTCCCCCCCCCCCCATCATTTCAGTTTTAGAATCATAAATCAAGGCACTAAAAGGGACAGTGGGGAAAGCAAAGCCAGAGTCTTGTTCACTATACTAAACTAAACTATACTATACTAAACAGTTACCATTCACTATATGAATGGTAACTGTTCATGAAGAACTTCCTGCTGTTTGGGATGCAAACTGTTGAGGCTTTGTTGTTAAACCTAAGCTAAAAAGATTCTTCAGAGATTGCACACAAAATATTTAGATTAGAAATAAACACTTCAGTGAAGAAGGGCTTTTAAAAATCATATTGATGTGATTTTGTCTTTTCCTTTCAGTGAACTAGATCAGTAATTAAGGCAATTCCAGATGCTACAGTTTCAGACTACTAAAGCTGGAGCCAGGAACTGCTTCTAATTGTCCTCCAGTGTCCAGGAGGGCTATGCATAGGTAATTTTAAGATATACACTTCCATATTTTGTTCTTTAAGATGCATACAATCAGACACTATTCTTAGCAATATTGTTTAATGGTTTATATGTTTTTCTCTAAATGACTATTAAGACTCAGCAGGTTTCAAAAATGATTACAAGAAGTGTTTTAGACGTTCTGCAAGCACAAGCATGGACCCTTCTGCTTGTTATTAAAGCAGTTCAACTCTCTTTAGGCTTCCACGTGAACCTGAGAGGAATATTTTAAATGCATGAAAAAAAACCAATCTTCTTGAATAAACAAAAAACTCAGATACCTATATTAGAACACAGGATTCTGCAGTGCTTCACATTCAGGAGGAAAAGATACTTTGGAGCACAGGGGTGGGGACAGCTGTTTGTCCTGTCAACATGCCTGCAATCATCTTTTGCTGAGACTTTGATCTCAGGAAAAGATGGAGATGGTGTGAGGAGTTGTCTATGCTACATGGGTTCCCATGTGTACTAAAATACACACATGGGAACCCATGTGTGTATCTGAATCTGAAGTACCTACATCCATATTAGAACCATCAATCCAATAAAGTTAATATTAGCATGAGGAGTTACTTGGTTAAGTTATTTTCTTATATCGAACATCACTACCTACAGGAGTCTTCAGTCTTTCAAGCTAATGCATAAAGATAGTGTCCTTAATACTTCTTCTAGCTCCTGCTGCAATTGGATCAGGGTGAAAGTTAAACCACCTATTTCTAATGAGATGAAGACTCCCTTTGGACTATAAAAAAGATTGTGCTGAGGTTGGGAGGAAAGAATCAATACATTTATGGTCACTTCATCATCATAAAACTAGCAGTGAGGGAAAGGCAGAGCAGGGTGGAGTAAGTGCTTATGAGCTTCCTCAGAGGCTTATAAAACCAATCAAGCACAGCAGAAATGGATAGAAGGAAAAAAGTTTTTAAAAGCTTTCGCATAGCAATTAAAATCCATATTTTTGTAAGATTAAATCACATGAACTCAACACAGCTTTTACCTGAAGATCTGCTGGAGACAATCAACAAAAGAAAATATCCCCAAATACGTAAATACGCCTAGAAAGAAAAGCAGATCTTCATATAAGAAAGCAGATAATTTAGGGAAACAACATAGATAAGCTTGATGTCAAAATCCTGATTTTTACCTCCTACATTCAACTTTCAGTCATCAAATGTTGGGGAAATAAATATTTTGGGTATTTATGCATCTAGATTGGTTTGTAATGAATTGATTCAAGGCTTGAACAGAAATTGGGGATCAATTAGAATTGTTAGTAAGAGGATAAATTTGCTTTTTTATTCATATGCATTGTTAAAAGTAAGATGTGTTAACCAGGTATATGTTTACAGATTGAAAGTGGAAATATTACTGATCTTTAGTAAAATATATTATCCAATATATTATCACTCTATTGTGGAGGGTTTGGGTAAGAGTTGGACAGCACTTTTGGAACCTTAAGACAATCTCCAGAGTTCAATATCAAATGACATCCATGGAAAAGATATATTTACAAAATAGCTGTCAAAGATCAAAGTAGTCAAAGTATGCCTCTCACAGAAAGACAGACTGATGAGACTGAAAAACAAGTAACAGTGAAGTTTGAAACGGAAAAACATTTCTGCTCCAACAGAAATACATCATACGCAAAAGGCAACAAGTGATGCAAACAGACAACTTGACACTGAATCCAAATATATGCCTATTTCATATGAATGATGTCTATTTCACCCGCATTCAAATCAATCATGTTTTAATCTGATCAAAACTACATGTCCTAACTAGAGATAAGGATTTCTTTTCTTCAAAAAATAATATTTATCTTTGGATAGCACTTACACCTTACAAAACTGATTTATGGAAGCATAATGCTTTAACTCTGAAGTTCATCAGAGAGTTTATCCTAGCCCCATGATGGCGAACCTATGGCCTGGGTGCCACAGGTGGCACATGAAGCCATATCGGTGGGCACATGAGCTCAGCTTCGGCACACACGCGTACACCGGCCAGCTGATTTTTGGGCCTTCTGGGCCCACCAGAAGTCAGGAAACACACTGTTTCTGGCCTCCAGAGAGCTTCTGTCGGGGTGGGGAAAACAGTTTTCACCTTCCCCAGACTCCTAGAAAGGCTCCGGAGCCTGGGGAGAGCGAAAAACAGGCCTACCAGGCCCACCGGGCCATTGTCTGCCAAAAGCGGGGGGAGCATGGCGGGTGCGCATAGAATTATGGATGTGGGCACACGTGCGTGTGACCCCACTGTGCTCCCCCTGCTTTTGGCATGCGATGGCAAAAAGGTTAGCCATCACTGTCCTAGCCTGTACAACATTTAATATAATGCAAAGGAATGTAATGTTCTGACAATAGTAAATAGCATTTAAGATAGTAGTCCTGACATCATTATTATTTCAAATTACGATATTTGGTATTCTTTTGCCCAGGTCAAACAGCATGTATCAAAATACAATTTCACATCTGGTAGACCCAAGCCCCCTCTTTCCTTAGCATCTTGCAGTAGCTTATATCTAATTCTTGGTTTTTTCCAGGGGTGAAATTCACTTACCTTCCCTACCGGTTCGCAAATGTGCATGTGCTGTTATCATCCGTGCATGTGCAAAGCCTTCTGTGCATGCGCAGAGGCTTAAAATGTCACAGAAAATGATGTCATGATGTCCATGCGGGTGGGTGGAGCTTCCTGCAGCTGCCACTACCGATTCGCCTGAGCCAGATAGAACCGGCTGAATTTTACCCCTGTTTTTTTCCCTTGCCATATGAACTTAGAAATATCCTTTTGCCATTGTTTAAATGGATTATCAGTTGTAAGTATTGGTAACGTCCGAAATAAAAAAAGCGTCTTTGGTAAGACATTCATCTTAATTACAGAAATTCTACCCAATAGTGATAGATGCAATTTATCCCATCTTTGTAATGATTGCCGATGATTCTTGTACTGCTCCAATTGAATTGGTGCTGTTCGATATCAATATGCGTATTGATTAGGGATTTGGGATCGTGGAAATGGACTGTCAGCTGGTGTTTGCGGATTCTGGTTTTTCATTGACCCTCACTTGACGTGATGACCTCCCCATCACAAGACCTACTGACCGCACAAAGCCCTTATAAGAAGAGGTACACTGATACTGACATCCCCTAAACTCTGCTGAAGATATTACCAATACCTAGTCTGGTAACAAAACATTCGGAAATCAATCCACAAGCTTGGAGAACAAATCTCCACCCTTATCTTACATCTGAACTACAGATGTTTGCCACCATTTGTTTGTGTCTCTGACAAAGTGAACAATCACAGTTATGAGTAAGTGCTTAAATAAAAAAACTTGCTCATGAAAGTTATAGTTACTAATGACTTCTACAATCATTACTCTTTTCTGCCATGTCATTTTACTTTTTGTTTTGTTTTGGCATACATACATATATAAGCACATACTGTACCTTTTCAAGCTGTCTGGTAACTTACTGTGGTCATAGACAGCATAAAATATTGTCACAAAAGGAAGTGATATAATGGTCTCTGGTGACAGATGATGTCAGAATTAAACTGACATGTTCTGGGTTACTGATATTCTCTAGGAAATGCAGAATCTAAAAGAGCCGAATATTCACAGGACTATTTCTGCAACAGTACTGCATATGGTAACATTGCAAGCTGTATCAGATATAACAAATCAACAAAGTCAGGTAGTTTGATTTAAAAATAATTGATGTTTCATCATTTTGGCGAAATCATGAACAATGTAAACAGAATCCCCTTTGCTTCAAGGGAACTACCATGACCATTCATTATTGCATCCTAAGTACCTGCAAAAAGAAAGAGCCATATTAGCTGTTTCATTTGGAACTGATATCCCTTACATACTTACTTAGTGTTACTGAGAAACCAGATAAATGTGTGTCTGTGTGCATGTTTTATGTGTGTTTGCTATTATGAGGTCACACCCAGCTAATATGAAAAGCTAAATAAGATTGGCCCTTGAATGGAAGACCAGCAGGAATGGGATGTGGACTGGGAAGTTGAATAATATTCCAGAAGAAGGAAATGACAAACCACTTTTGTATTATTTCCAAAGAAAATTATGTGAACGTATCTATATATTTGCCAGGAATACAGTTTTACTCAAGGTAGGCTTCATCCTGAGAACCTTTTTATTTTTTAATTTTTTATTTTATTTCTTTGTTTGTTTAATTTTTATGCCACCCATCTCCCTTATAAGGTGGCTCTGAGCAGTTTACAAATTATAAAACAAGTAGAAAAATAATTAAAATATTGAAACCTCAAAATGACAATATTAAGATTTTAAAATTATTTTGAAACCAGAATTAAAGAGATGGATGGGATGGAGATAAGATCTTCTTGCTCCATTAGCCACCTCTAGCAATGAATGCCCCCCTCAGGGTCCCAGGCCAACTGGCAAAGCCAGGTTTTATTCCTCTTCTGGAAGGCCAAAAGAGTGGGAGCAGTTTTCACCTCTGATGGTAGAGTGGTAGAGATGGAGCCACAATGGAAAATGCCCTTCTCCTTGAACCCATCTGCTGGAATTCCTTAGCATACGGCAGGGGTGTCAAACTCATGTCCCATGGACCGGATGCGTCATGTGCTGGCCACCCCCAGCCCCAGTTTAGCGAAGAGGGAAAAAGTCATGATACATCAGCGGATCTGGATGGGGAGGAACAGACTCAGGCTCAACCCGTCCAAGACTGAGTGGCTGTGGTTTCCGGCATCCCGATATAGT
>JANHZT010010513.1:67480-78396 GCA_032468215.1 Stegonotus admiraltiensis
CTATTGCTTAACGCATTGTAAGCCGCCCTGAGTCTCCGGAGAAGGGCGGCATATAAATAAAATCAAAAAAAAAATGGATTGTTGACTCAAGACATTTGTTAAACCAAACTGAAATTACTACTCAACCTCTCCCTTTATTCAAGTAATTTTTATTTTTCTATTTAGGAGGCAATTGTTATATGAATTGTTAGATGATAGTATCATCTCTCTCCATTTAAGCACCCTTCTATTTATGAATTGGGCAGAACTGCGGGAATGAAAAGTACAGAAAAATCCGAGCCATGATATATCAGAATTTGGTGTGATAGATGGATTTCATGCATGCATGCATGCCTGCATTCATGCATTCATTCATTCGTTCATTCATTCATTCATTCAACAGATTTGTACCCTGCCTTACCTCTAGGTGTTCAAGATATTTTAAGAACCTTCCTCCTCCAATTTTTCTCCATAACAACAAAGTTATGGTATAGGTTAGTGATGGCTAACCTTTTCTGGACTGCGTGCCCAAAGTGCGCACATGCCCAAACCCCCAAAATGTAATGTGCATGTGGCCCCCGCACATGTGCCCTACCCCTGCTCATGTGCATGCTGCCCCCGCATGCGCCCTGCCCCCATGCATGCACATGTGGCTCCTGTATGTTCCCCACCCCCCACACATCTGTGCATGGCCCCCTGCATGCGCCCTGGCCCTGCACGGCAGAAACCCAACGATCAGCTGGCCGGCATGAGGTGTGTGTGCATGCGCACTGGAACTGAACTGGGGCAATGGCTTGTGTGCCCACAGAGAGGGCGCTGCGTGTCACCTGTGGCACACGTGCCGTAGGTTCTCCATCACTGGTATAGGTAGACATGAGAGATAGGGAGATGAGGTCTGTTTGAAGATGAGAGCCACAACTGTGCAGTTGAAGCCTTAGCTTGCACTGCATACCAAAAAGGGACTGTGCTTTTATTGAATGCCTTGGTGAAATAGTTGTCTAAACTTGCCCTGAATTTGTCTGAAGTTTGGTATGGTGGTTAAGAAACCAGGAGATGGTGAGTTCTAGTCTGCTTAGGCAATGAATGAGCTGGGTGACTTTGGGCCAGTCGCTTTCTCTCCACCTTAGAAAGAAAGAGGCAAGGGCGTTTCTGAAAATCTTGCCAAGAAAACTGCAGGGATTCATCAGGAGTCAACACTTGTCCCCAGCAGTGGTGAGTTGCCCCCGGTTCAGACCAGTTTGCAAGAACTGGTAGTAAAACTGGCGGGAGGCTCCACCCACTGACCCAGATGTCATCATAGGTGATCTACGCATGCGGGTGCGATGCGAACCTGTAAAGGTAAGTAGAAGCCACTCCTGGTCCCCAGGCATTAGAACCAATTGAGTGGGAATCCCTCCTTTGGTTATTTCGTTGTATGCATGATAACCATCTTAGGTTTTGTATTTATATATGGTTGGTCTACTGTCATAAACAAATATTGTTCTATACTTTCATTTGTTTTTTCTTCTTTTTGATTTATTGTGTGTTTATGCTGCATGCTGCTTAGAGTCACATTGTTTGAGTTGGGCAACCTTATATAAATCTTGAAAATAAATAAGTAAATAAACACTGGCTCAAAGGCACATACACACACATATACACAATAAAATCTCACCCTTTGCCCATTACACACTGGCTCAATCCCAGACCCAATCCTAACACATCTGGGTTTAAGAAGATTAATCCAAAAATGTCTATTAAGACACATTACTTAAAAATTCTAAAATAAATAACCCTCTTTTATTTTAGACTATCTGTATTGTAGTTAATTTAAGTATCTGAGTCATTTCAGACTAGTAAACTCTGACACTTTTGAAACTTGTACACTGCAAGTTTCATTCTAACCTTTAAAACTTTAGAAAAAAATCATCTTTGGCATTTCACAGCACAGAATGGCCTGCTAAGCTGCTGACATACTATGACAGGTACAAGGGTCAAGCTTCACATTCTCACTGCCTCCCCATCTGGTTTCTTGTGTTCAGCCAAATAATAGCTGCGGGGTTTGGACAGCAGCACCCCGAAAATTGGCATACAATGAACCATTTGGAAGTCTATGAAATCAGAAAGTGTGAGCTGAAAGCCCCAAAGTATAGGATTATATAAATAGTGATGTTTACTGTGAAGGTGTCAATTTGCCCTTCCACACATTATTTTTTCAGAGAAACTTTCCTTTAACTCCATTCAGAGAAAATAAAATAATGCACATTTCATCCCACTTCATCATAGCTCATGTCCCACAAGGCGATTGATTGATTGATTGATTGATTGATTGATTGAATATGCTGTCCATCTCGCTATTCAAAATGACTGGGAAGCTGAGAACTGCTCTGGGATCCAACCATTTCAGCCCAACCAATCTGAATTGCAACTGCAACTCCTTGTTCAAACAAATGAACAAGGATTTATCTGCAGAGAACAGTCAAAAAAGCCAAGATGATGATCCCAATGATGCAATTGAAATTCTACCCATTGTTATGTGCCCACCTTGTGGCTGCCTTATTGACTTTATTTTAACCATTCCCAAAGGTTACTCCTAGTAAACTTCCTTTATGTAGCCTTCCACAATTTAGTGTTCTCCAAATGTATTAGCCAAAAATTCCCTAGTGCAGTCAAACATGGGAATCTAGATTTCAAAATAGCAATAGTAATAGCACTTAGACTTATATACTGCTTCACAGTGCTATACAGCCCTTTCTAAGCAGTTTACAGAGTCACCATATTGCCCCAACAATCTGGGTCCTCATTTTACCGACCTTGGAAGGATGGAAGGCAACCTTGAGCACAATAGTTTCTTTCATACTATCATGAGTCTCTCAAACCAATTTCCTTGTAATATGACTATAATTTTACCCATATCTTTGTCTTTAGATGGAAATCCTGCACTCAGTTATATTATGGTGCTATATGTTTGTGTTAAGGGAAATTTTAGACTTTATTATTAGCATTTTCATAAAGTTAACATTAACATTTCATAATGGCACTCTATGCCTCCTTTTGAAATTTAGTAAGCCATGTTTGCCATTTGAGGCAAAGTCATTTCCTTGATTGATTGATTGATTGATTGATTGAATATGCTGTCCATCTGACTATTCAAACTGACTGGGAAGCTGAGAGCTGCTCCAGGATCCAACCATTTCAGCCCAACCAATCTGAATTGCAACTGGATAATTCAAGCAGGTGGACAAGGATATATCTGCAGAGAATGGTCAAAAAAGCCAAGATGATGATCCCATTGGTGCAATTGAAATTGCACCTATTTTTAAGTGCACATCCTGTGGCTGCCACGTTGACTTTTTTAAAAGTACTTTTTAATGGCAGTGATAGCCAATGGTGGCAGCAAGTGGCTAACAGTGGCGGCTGTAGTCAATGGCGATAGGCAGTGATAAGTGGCGGTGAACAGTAACAGTGGTGGCAATCAGAGATCAGTGGCAGCAGCAGAGAATGGCAAAAGTGGCAGCGGTGAACGGTAGCAATAGGCGATGGCGATTTCCGCTGCCTAGAACAGCTGATCAGCAGTATTCTGGGAGGCTGATCCAACCGTCAATCAGCTGCTTGGCAGTGAAGGTGGCAGCAGCTCAGCTCAGTTGTCCGGTGGTGGGCGCAACAGAGCGGAGCCATGACAAGCCACGTGCTGGGGCTGCGATAAAGTGCTGAAGCTGACCAGCCTGTTGGCTGTTTGCTGCAAGGACGCTAGCCAGATGAATGCCAGATGGATGCTGGGAGGCAGAGGCAGATTTTTTTTTTCCTCCTCTAAAGCTAATGACTGTCTTAGAGTCCAGTGCATCTTATAGTGCAAAAAATACAGTATTTAACAATATAAACTATCAACTGAAAACATATACCAAAAAGGGAAAGATGCCTCTGATTTTTTCATATTAGTTTCCCTATAGGGGACGCAATGGCTCAGCAATGAAAGACACTGAACTTGTCAGCTGGAAAACTTACAGCCTGAGTTCATGTTTGTGCCCCAGGTCCCGGCCACCTAGCAGTTTGAAAGCATGAAAATTCAAGCAGATTAATAGGTACCACTTCAGTGGAAAAGTAACTGTGTTCAATGCAGTTTTGGCATATAGTTATTCTGACACATGATCACTTGTGTCTTCAGACAATGCTGGCTTCTTCTGCTAAGAAACGGAGATGAGCACCGCGCCCTAGAGTCAGACATGACTGGACAGGGAAACCTTTACCTTTAGTTTCCCTATATCACAGATATTAAGTCATAGACTCACAGACCCATAGGGCTGGCAGGGACCTTGGAGGTCTTCTAGTCCAACCCTCTGCCCAGGGCAGGAGTACTTATTCCATCTGGACAATTGGTTGCCCAGTCTTTTCTAGAAAATTTCCGGTGATGGAGCACCCAGAGGTTTGGGAGGCATCAGGCAAGCTGTCCCACTGACTAATTGTTCTCATTTGCCAGGAAATTTCATCTTAGTTCCAAGTTGGATCTCTCTCTAACTAGTTTTGACCCATTGTTTCTTTTCCTAATAACATATTATAAATGTTAAAAATATTTTGCCACTAACATTCTAAAATTGTTGGTAGTATACTCTAAAAGAAAAATGGTAGTAAGTGGTCACAGCCATGGCCAATAGAACCAGGAAACAAAAACTCATGAGATAAACCACCACAACAAATTGGAACCATCTTTTGTTCAATGAATCAGAGCCAGTATAAATAGGTCAGTCTATTTACCATGTATAATTATTTTAACATATGTATTTTTAAAGTACATCCAAATTTAGCTGTGTGTCTCACCAAATAAATGAAGATAGATTCAGACTCAGTGTAATCCCCCCAGGCCCAAAGGGAGTTTATCAGATATGGGAATATATTCATGCTTTAATAATAAAGAAGGCAGGATAAAATATAATTTCATTTATGTTATGTACAGTGACCTCTCCTATTACTTTTCCTCTTGTAAGGCTGATTGTCATTGGCTTTTTCCTCCATTAAGTGTGTACGCCCTCTGCTGATGTTTTTGGCAACAAAACAAAGGAGAAAGCTCAGGATTTATTACATAGAGCATTGACAGCCTGTGAGCAGAACATAGCTTCAGATCAGTACTACATCCTATCTGAAAGCAGCTTTTGCTTTATATGACTACATTGGGATTTCTTGCTCCTTCGTTTTGCTGTTTGAATATTTATTTGTTTGCTCATTCCTTTGGGTTATGAAATTTATCTTAGTCTGGATGGATACAAGACAGTTTGCAAATATAAAAGCGTAAGAACATAAGCATGCCCTGCTGGATCAGAATCTCTGCTCAGAGTAGCCAACCACCTGCACCAGGAAGCCCATCATCTCCCGGCAGATGGTCTCCAGAGACAGTCATGCTGTCATCAAGCCATTGATCCCCATGATGTCCATGAACTAGTCCAGTCTTTTTTGGGAGCCAGTCAAAGTCCTGGTCAGCTCCACATTTCATTATAATTTCTAGTAACTACAATACAACAACAATTAGTAGTAATGGAACAAAGAGGAATCAAAGCATTCTGGTGATAATTGCTCTTCTAATCAAACCTCAGAAGCCTTCTGGAAAAGGCAAGTGTTTGCAGGATTCTATAAGGCAGCAGAATGGGATTGTTCCAGGGGATAGTAGCTCACAGAAAAAATGCTGATTGTCCGACTCCACTCTTTGGTCATGATCTACAATGGCAAATGGGCCCAAGAAATACATTGTATTTGTGAAATTCTCCACTAAACTCCTAGATCAGGGTTAAATTTATATTTTTACCGACAAAGAAATAAAGGGTGAAATATAAATTCAACACAAAAATAGTTTGTTGGGACAGCGACTGCCTGTGAAGGCTCCTGGATTGGGGCTGAAAGACGAAAATGGAAGCAGCATGCTACATCCCATATTTTGGTAGACCAGGTTTCCCTGATTGACCGGTCTCACCAGAAAAAACTCCTAGATCAGAGGTCCCCAACCCCTGGTTCATGAACCAACACCGGGCTGTGGCATGCCAGCAACCAGGCCGCACAAACAAGTGAAGCCCCATTTGCAGGATACAGGCAGCACACAAAAACCATGCCCCCTCCAGGCTGTGGAAAAACCTCTCTCCACGGAACAGGTCCCTGGCACTCAAAAGATTAGGGGCTGCTGTTCTAGATCACTTTCTGAAATTGGTAGAAAGGAACTAAAATCCCAGAAGCAATAATATATTATTTGCTTGCACATCCATCTAGCAAACTGCTAGTTGGGGAGAGGGGAGCTTAACTGCTTAACAGTATTGTCAGAATGGTGAATCTAAGCCACAAGCTGTCAAAACTTCAAAGGTATTTTTATTTCACAGGTTAAATTGTGATTGTCATGTACCTCACTTTTTTTTTAATTTAGATCTTGAGCCAAGAGTCGTCTCATGTTGATTGACAGTCCTTTGTCACTCAGTTTTCAGGGTTGCAACCCCTGTGAAGTAAAAACTGAACGTAGACAAACATAACTGCATTCTTTGATCAGTGAAGCAAAGCTGCAGGAGTAGAAAACCAAACAGGTCTGTCAAAAGTACCGTGCTTTGCTCAGGATGTTCTGTCAGCATTTCAAAGCTTCTGACAGGTTTAAGTATTCCATGCATATGAAAGAATTGCTGAAAAATGCTAACAAAGCTATCTGGTCATGTAGTTCCTATTAGAAAACAATTCTATAGATTAATTCTCTTAAATGTTACTTTATAGCAGGTTCCAAGATTGAGAGATTTGAAAAGAAACCATCGCTGAAATATCCATCAAACACTTCCTCAGTTGCAACTTCCAACTTGATCAGGAAATTCTTGGTCACTCCACTAGGGTGCCACTGGCTTGGTCCTTTCCCCTTGCTGTTTAGCATCCATGTGAAGCCACCAGGTGATGTTATTTGTATGCTAATGATCATTCGATCACCAAATATCCACTATTGAGATTACTTGACAATATATCCCTTCCTCTGAATTCACTTCTTTGCTAATATAATTGCCCTATTTCTATTACGTTTCTGAAGAACCTTGAACATTTGGATCTGTCATAGGACCTTTTGGATGGGGTAGATGATGATGAGCACATCTGGAAATATGTTCTGTGAATATTTATGTGTTGGTGTTCTTTAATCTTTGTTTTTTTTAAATGATATTGTGCTACAATCATAAACTTCTCTGTGATTGGAGCAACAGAGAAAACTGAGTAATACTGTAAGTCAATCAATACATTTTATTTTGATGAACTGTATACCTATAGTTGTTCTGCAAAGCAGCTATGAAAAAAAGTTGTACAGCATTTCAGAAATGGTGCTTTAGAGCACACATGAAATGCTCCTGGTTCGGACCGGATCACCCAATCCGATAGCGATAGAGGTGGGTGGTTCAGAGAACCGGTAGCAAAAATCCCTGCTCCCCCCACCCATTGCCCAGCTGAGCCACGCAATCATCAGAGGCTTTTTTTTATTATTTTTAAAAGCATTTTTCCTACAACCTCTTTGGCCGAAAAAATGCTTTTAAAAGTTTTTTAAAAAGCCTCTGATGATTGCGCGGCTCAGCTGGGATAATCAGAGGCTTTAAAAAAAAAGCCTCTGCCGATCAGGCAAGTCAGCTGGGATCATCAGAGGCTTTTAAAAAAAACAAAGCTTCTGCCGATCAGGCAAGTCATTTTTTTACAACCTCTTCAGCCGAAGAGGTTGTAGAAAAAATGATTTTAAAAGTTAAAAAAAAAAGTTGGCCACGCCCACTCAGTCATATTACCCCACCACCACCAAGCCACGCCCGCAGAACCAGTAGTAATGAATTTTACATTTCACCACTGCATGAGCCCAAACATAGCATCCATTTGCAAGTCCTTACAGCAGCTGCCCTACATTTTTTCTGGAATGATGGGGCTTTCCTCTGCAGTTGATAAGTGGTCTTGGGAAAATATGTGGTGGCTTTTGTGAGGGTTGAGAGTTGTAAGGTAGGCACCAGCAGTTTCGAGTATTTATGAGCTGCCTGTCAAGATTGGCAAGAGACCAGTAAATGACCTATTAACTTGAAAAGATGGGTAGAAAGGACTTACAATTTAAACCTAACTTCCTTGCAGAACCATGGGCAAATCAGCTGTACAAGATTTCATTCTTGTCTGCAATATTAGCTTCTAATTTAATCAAGTCATATCAGAGTACCATGTTATCTGACATCAAGCCTAATATTAAAAAAAGGGGTTAAATGAGCTGAAATTTACTGCTGCACCCTTGTGTGACGTCTAATAACTTTAAAGAGTTTAAAGATGCTCTATTTGCATCTTCAGGCACGTATGAAACACATTTTGACTCAAACCCAAAGCCTTGCATAACCCTAATAAAGATGAAGTTCATGATCAAGTGTAAATTGCTGCCAGGCTGCTTCAGAATAAGATCATGGTGAGAAATGATGTAGCAAATAATAAAGTTACTAATATTGCTGCGTGTTTGGCTCATTGCTGCAAATTAATCAAGTAGTGATTTGTATGTGTGAGTTAGCTGTTATATATCTACTATTAAAGACATAACTTTTGAATGGATAAAAAGAATACTCTAGACCTGCCTTACACCACCATTGTTGGGTACTCCTATCAGGTTCTTCAAGTAGATATGGTTCATTTATTTATATTTTATTATGGTTGCCTATTTCAGAAGCCACCCAGTGTCTTCTCATGATGAGATGGGTGGAAAATAATAAAACAAAACAAAACAATGCAATGCAATGCAGTGCAGTGCAGTGCAGTGCAGTGCAGTGCAGTGCAGTGCAATGCAATGCAATGCAATGCAATGCAATGCAATGCAATACAATTAATATAACATATATTATATCACATGGAGAAACAACAGTCTAGTTCGGATGTGAACATGTACATGGCGAGAAAAAATAATCTTGCGAGTTTACTCCTTCCT
Organism: Stegonotus admiraltiensis; assembly: GCA_032468215.1. Taxonomy (NCBI): domain Eukaryota; kingdom Metazoa; phylum Chordata; class Lepidosauria; order Squamata; family Colubridae; genus Stegonotus; species Stegonotus admiraltiensis. The sequence continues at coordinate 76,368 of JANHZT010010513.1, forward strand.
GCCTGAGTATTTCCCAATATCCATTACTCAAGGTAGCTGTCAGATTAACCGTAAAGATAAGGTACTCCATTCCTATAAAATAGTTTTTACATATACACTTCTTTCCCCCTCTTAATAAATAATTCCCTTAATAATTGCCCTCTTTCCCCACTTAATAAAAATACAGGAATAATAAGGGTTGCAGAAGACTCTTTCATGTATATTGGGAGGCAGAGCACACAATCAACAGAACCCATCCCTCTCCAATATATGTGCAGAGATATTTTCTACAAGTAACCTACCTCTGTTTTTCTGCTAATAGTGCCCATAGTTCCATTCCAGTAGGACTCAAGAATAGAGGGAGCCCTTGAAGACCAATCAGCTTGATCTGACTGTAACTGGTATGTATTGTTTACATATAACTGACAGAAGAGTGCTAAATAAAAGGCAGTAAACCCATAAGGGTATCCCTAGGACACCATTAGAATATGAGGGCCATACAGCACTTTATAAATAATTCAGAAAAGATATATCTGAGGGTGTGAAATGCAAGCATAAATCTGTCAGTTACTCTTTAAACCAGCTGCCGTGGCTCTTTTGGTATCAACTGAAGTTTCTTCTGGGCAGTAGAAATATTAGCGCTTCAGCAATATGGCCTTGTACTAATTTTGAGAATGTAATACTTCATTATTTAGGACAGCTGAAAGGAACAATTTCAAAAATTTATAGGTTATTAGTGTAATTAGAAATAGGAGATCCACCATACAGATTAAGGGAAAGTTGGGATAGTGATTTTGTTAATCCCGTATAGGAGACAAATTAGCTGCAGATAGATTCACAAAAATGCAGTGGAAAAATTATATATTGTTGGTATTTAATTCATGTTAGGCTCGCACACCTATATATATATAAATATTCTTTCAAAGGCTTCTGAAGTTGTCTAAAAAAGAAGGATTATTCTTTCATTTGTGGTAGTCAGGTGATAAAGGAATATACCCTTTTAGCAAAAAATGTTTGGTGAGATAAGCATTATCACTAAACAAAAAACTGAATGCTCTCCAGAGTTAAGATTATTGCATTTATTTACAGGAGCAAAATATAATCTTAAAAATAAATAATGTTTATTTAATTATGGCAGCCAAAACAATAATGGTGCAACACTGGAAACCTTTAGATAATGTAGAAACTGAGTTGTGAATTAGTAAAGCTTCTTCAGTTGTCACAGTAGGAAAAAATAATCATAAATATAGTAATGAGATTTCAGAAGCAGGAACCACAATTTTATCAAACTTGGTTGGATTTTATTATTTATTTTAACAGCAACAGATTAAAATCTGGTGTGCTGCTTATATATGATAATTTTTCACATGTATGGTGCCCATTTTTTTTTACATTGTAGTAGGTTGTTTTTGCATTTTCTTTCTTTTTTTATTCTAAGTGTATATCTTGGAATTATGTTAATACAGCTACTTGAAATTGTAAAAGAAAAACACTCCTAAATAAATAAGGGAGGAAATACTTTTTTAAAAAGAGGAAATATAAGAGAGGGGGGAAATGCAGATGCACAATTCTATGAAGACATATCTGCTTTAGAGGGTTAAAAACGGAGGCTTTGTTCAATTCCTTAATTTGACAGAACACCCTTTACAAATTATTTCTGAAGCAGTGTATAGCCTCAATAACCTTTATTCTACCTCACAAGAGGAAACAATATAATAAGACAATATAAAAACAGTGCTTTCAGGAAGGAATATGACAAGAGGATGTGGAATCAAACATAAAAGATGAGTGTACATCCATTTTTCTCTTTTCCTTGGTTCTCCTGAATGTAAATAATAGACTTCTTTGTCACACAAAATTAAGCTGTTTTGAAAATGTACATTTGGGGTTTTGTTAAATTATTCATTTAATCATTATTGATCTCAGATGAATTAGCAAACTGTGTGCTTTAGAACAGCTTCTGTTATTCATCATTTTTTTTTTTTGCTTTGATTTATATGCCGCCCTTCTCCGGAGACTCAGGGCGGCTTACAATGCGTTAAGCAACAGC
>JANHZT010010513.1:111958-122116 GCA_032468215.1 Stegonotus admiraltiensis
AAAGAGCAGGGGGGAGAGAACCAATCCCTGAGGCACCCCACATGTGAGGGGCCTAGGGGAAGATCTCTGACCCCCCACATACAACCCGTGAAGTAGGAGGAGAACCACTGTAATACAGTGCCTCCTATTCCCAATCCTCGGAGCTGACACAGTAGGATACCATGGTCGATGGTATCGAAAGCCGCCGAGAGGTCAAGTAGCACCAGGATGGAGGAACAACACCCATCCCAGGCCCACCAGAGATCATTCACCAGGGCAACCAATGTTGTTTCCGTGCTGTGGTCATGCCTGAAGCCAGATTGGTATGGGTCTAGGTAATCAGCTAGGTAATTCAGGTAAGGCAGGGTATAAGGGGAGCCAATGGGAGTCAGGTAGAGGGGGGGAGGGGAGGCAACTCAAGAGATGCTGGCAATCTTTCCTACTAGCTTTCCCATTGACTTTTTGGTTGGTAATCAGAGTGCTGCAGCCAGTCATAAGTAGGATCCAGTTGCCAAGCGGCCAGATAATGATCAGGTGATCTTGGAGTTGCTGGTATGGGCAGATCTCCAAAGACTAATCATAGCCACCATTTGTTCAGCACTGTCATAGCTTTGAATGGTCTTGATCATAGATAAAGGACTACCTGTAGTTATTTCATTTTATCTTGTGTCTCATTTCAGGAAGAACATTCTGCTGTAACCTCTGAATTTGAAAACTACAAAGTCCGTGTTCATAATGTATTAAAACAGAAGAATAAATCTTCACAATCTGAAACTGATGTGACCAAACAAGAAAGGTAAGGTTTATATGTAATGGGTTGAATTTTGTTTTGAATCATTTTTTTAGCTCCTGGCTCAAGAATCTTCTTTGAAGGTAGAAGAGTAATCATCTGGAATCTGTTGTTTTTTATAAAGTCTGGATAATTTCTGTTCTGATTTTTTTAAACAGAGAATATTTAATCAGTTGGCTATTTTTACCTTTAAAATTGGCTGAATGAGCTAATATGCTAAAGAACTGGTTAGCTCTTCCTCTTGTTCTTTTTTCAAGAAAGGAATATAAAAGAAAATTTACGGGTTTTTTAAATCTCTTTTCTATTCTGTGAAAAACTCACCACAACTAAAGTCACATCTAAAAAAACAACATAAAGCAGTTGACCTGTTTGTATTTTTTGTGAAATATGTCATTTTAGTGTGTTCCAGATCCTACATACTCTTTTTCAAGAAAAAATATTAAACTGTAAAAGCTACAATTCAGTCTATATCTATAAGTTCATATAATACCCATATAACTGGACAGCAATGCATTAGGTTCCAAAAGATTCACTTGTCCAAGAGGTCGAATCAAGAAAAATTCCCATTACCTAAATCAGTTTTCTCAACCTTAGCGACTTTAAGATATGTGGACTTCCAACTCCCAGAATTCCTCAGCCAGGATGCCATGAGAAAGATTGATCTAAATATTCTCCAGAATAATAATAGCAGAAAGTTTCATTCCATGTACATTTCATGGAGTATACATTCTTGTGAATATATTTTAGAAAACCCAAATCCATTTATTATTTCTGTTACTATTATTTTACAATTCTGTTATGCAATGATATTAATCAAACCACATTGATCCCATGATAATATTCAATAAAATGCAGAATAAGCTGTTTTAGAGGCCTGAAAATAAATAATATTGAATGTATATGCCATCCAACTCCCAGTGATCGTGGAAATAAGTAAAATGCCTTGAAACATTTAATGTGCAACACTTTAAAGATCATCAAAATGACCCACTTCCAACTTGAGAGAAGATTTTTCATGAAGCTTCCTGTTCAAAATTGTTCAAATTGCTCATCTCTTTGTTAATAACTTGTAACTTTTAAAGAAGCAAGTTATAAATTTTCTAATGTTTAGTGAACTTTCCTTTCTTTTAGAGAACATATGGAAAAAGTAATAGAACAGCTGAAGATTAAATTGCAAGAGACACAACATAATTTACAAACGAACGTGGTAGACCTTCAGACTTTGCAGTCTGAACATGATGCATTGCTGGACAGGCACAATAAGATTCTTCAAGAGACTGTAGCAAAGGAAGCAGAACTCCGAGAAAAGTAAGTTTCTTTAGGATATATTTTTACTCTTGGCTTATGATTAGCCATGATTTGTTTTTAATTATGTGTCCAAATATTTTCGTCATTAATAATCTTTAGATGCCTGTAATGAGTGTATCTCTTAATAAAGTAATCTGTTTATAGAAATGGTCAGCAGTGGTATTATAGCTACTCTTTTCTCTTAGTACCAGGTATTTGTTACTTTTTCTAATATTGAAACTTGGGTGGGTGGGATATTTTACAGACTTTGCACAATACAATCTGAAAATGTGGTAATAAAGTCAGAACATGCGCAGACTGTGAGTCAGCTGACAGCCCAGAATGAAGCTCTTCAGAATAGTTTCCAGGATCAAGTCAGACATCTGCAAGAGGAGCATAGAAAGACAGTGGAAACATTACAACAGCAGCTATCTAAAGTTGAAAGCCAGCTTTTTCAACTCCAAAGTGAACCAAGCACCAAAAGTAAGCAGTGAACCATTTTTCATTGGGGGGGCGGGGGGGGGAATGAAAATTCAAACAAGGCTACCTAATCCACTAGACCCAAATGCCTAAATTTAAATTAAGATTATTCTCTTGGTAAGTCACATGCATTTAAGTAAACAATTTTAAGGTGAAATTTAATTTTTGTCACTGAATCAAGTGACTTATTTTATTATGGTCTGGGAAGATTCAACTGAAGACAGTTTAGTTCAGGTAGCAAAGTTAGAGGCATTTCAAAGAGTAATTTACTGTGTATAATTGATAACTTAATGCAATGGCTTCATTTGCAACAAAAATGAGTAGTGATTAATTTTCTTAAAATATTTTGGAGCAGCTCTGTGGTAAGTAACTTGGTGTTTTCGATGCTGTTTTATTATATAATTTTATAATGTTCTTGTAACTCTCAAATAATAGTCTCAATTATTTTCTATTCATTTGCTTTTCAGATTCTGCTCCCTCCACTCTACCAACCAAAAGTTTGCGAGAAAGAAGGAGCACTGACCTTCCTCTTCTTGATGTGCATGCTGTAACTAGAGAAGAAGGTGAAGGAATGGAAACCACGGACACAGAGTCTGTGTCTTCTGCCAGTACCTATGTACCATCCTTAGAACAGCTTCTCAATACTCCAGAAATGAAATTTGGTAAGATGGCCATACAGTGGGGCATGGGAGGTTAGAGTTTGTTTCTTACATATTACCAGAATCAGTCACTTGGAATATATTATAGCTCAGCAACAAATTAAATACAATATACTATGCATTTAGAATATAACTAGTAGACAAATTATTATGAGATATGGATAGGAGTAATGGCTACTCTGCCCCTGAATCATTAGGTTACATATTACTATGGAAATAACCTTGTTTACAGTTCTCCATGGATTTCAACTGCTTCCTTTGCTGGGCGGTTTTTTTAATTTTGGAGAACTGCCTTGGCCTTTGTCAAAATAGCCTTTCATAGTGCAAGTTTCTTCATCAACCTTGGATTGGAGGTCTTTTGCATCGCCCATTACAGCAGTGTTTCCCAATCTTAACCATTTTAAGAGGTGTGGACGTGAACTCCTGAGTATTCTGGGAAACATTGTGCTACAGTTAGAGATAGCAAAGAAGTAAACAAACCCCCATCTAAGTTTCATTTTGTGATAAAGTAACTTGTCTTACAAATCTCTGCTGTTCTTAAATTGATGGTGCCAATTAATAGTATTCTAAACAGACATAGAATTTTCATATTTTCATAATGTTGACTAGTTGTGACTAATGTAAATTATGTAATACACGGACAACTGATGACTAGCATTCTGAAGGTTCATAAAAAGGGTTTGCTTTTGATATTGTTTGCACCAGTAAGAATGAGAATTTGGATTTTATTTTTTTTAAAAAATAAGTGTAAAATACATACTATTTTTGGTTACAGCCATAAATTAGATTCCATATAGTTAAAAAAAATGTACTGAGCCAACCAGAAATTTGCGTTTTGTAAACAATTTTAGAACCTCCACAATGGGAAGCAGAACTTACAAAACAAGAGTTGGTCCAGAAGTTAAGTACAACATCAAAGAGTGCTGATCACTTAAGTGGATTGCTTCGTGAGTCAGAAGCAACCAATGTCATCCTAATGGAACAAATTAAGGTTAGTAGGTTTGTACTTACCATGCTCCAACTTAGATTTAAAGTATATGTGAATTTGATGACATTTTGCTCTTATTTACACAATAATTCACACACTCTACTATCATGCCATCCTTCATTTGACTCTTATTCTTGTAAATAGTGATTCTCTTGTTAGACATTTTCGTTGGTTGGGCAAAAGTGGGACACAGGCAGGGATGCTATTCAGCAGGTTCTGACAGGTTCGGTAGTGGAAATTTTGAGTAGTTCGGAGAACCAGCAAATACCATCTCTGGCTGGCCTCAGAGTGGGGTAGGAATAGAGATTTTGCAGTATCCTTCCCCTGCTATGCCCATCAAGCCACGCCCACATAACCAGTAGTAAAAAAAAAATGAATTCCACCACTGGACACAGATAACTTGGTGGATGAATAAACAAATAATATACAGAAGGGATGGAAGAGGGAAGAGAAGTTGCCCGTATCAGAGTTCTGAAATGGACTCCTTAAATAATGTTTAGAATCCTTCAAAGTATTTAAAAAGGGATGGACATTAAATTTCTTAGGTTGGCAACATACAAAGCTTGAAAAAAATTTAAGACACGTGATTTGGTCCTGGTCTGTTATCCATTATGGGTTCAAATGAATACACATGTTAAAAATAATTATGGTTCAGGTTTTCAACGTGATATGGAATTGTATGTATAAAATGTAGAATTTGTCATCTGATAAAGAGCTTTGGCTGTATAGAGCCTGGAATATGCAAAGGCAAGGCACAGGCAAGAGCACGAGTCAAAGCCAGGGGGGTGTAAGCCAAAACAAACAATTGTTCCTGACAAAAACAAATTCCCCAATCCCCATCGTCCTCAGCCCCTAGTCTGCATTCTAAGGGAGACATGCCATCCCCATCGGACAGTCCCAGTTCCAACTCCTCCTCAGAACCAGGCCATGATAGTTATTTTGTTAAGGCTTAAAGAAGTGATAGCAATAGCACTCATACACCTCCCCATAGTGCTTTACAGTCCTCTAACCAATTTACAAATGTCAGCATATTGCCCTCAACAATCTGGCTTCTCATTTTACCGGCCTCAGAAGGATGGAAGGCTGAGTCAACCTTTAGCTGGTCAGGATCAAACTCCTGTCCTGGCTGTGGGCAGAGTTAGCCTGCAATACTGCATTCTAACCACTGTGCCACCACCGCTCCCATAGATATGCTATCTCCCCAGCAACTCAAGAGAAGCTGGTGTATTTTCCCATCAGGTGGGACACTTGGAATCAGAAGGGAACACAGTGCAATATTCCAAGTCCCTGGAAGATTTGAAGATTGTTGGTGTTCTTGGTTAATTTTTGCATGACTGCGAAGGAATTTATTATATGAGAAATCAGGAAATGTGAGTTTTATTTCTTTTAGACTGAGACACATAGCTAATTAGGAATTGTGAGAAATCTATTCAGCAGTACCTGAAAGACCACGAACTGACCCTGTCTTCATTATTGCACCATATTTATCTTGGATGTTTTAACACGGAATAGCTGTTTATATTGTTTTCTGGGCTATTTTTCTAATATAACTTGGCCTGATAAACTTTCTGCTTTCTTGTCTCCTCCTGTTTCTCCTTCTGAGAAACATATTTCTTTGGGTTTTGTTTTGTTTTTCATTCTCAGCTTCTTAAAAGTGAAATAAGGCGATTAGAAAGAAACCAGGAACGAGAGAAATCTGTTGCTAATCTGGAATATTTGAAGAATGTTCTATTGCAGTTTATATTTCTAAAATCAGGCAGTGAAAGACAGAGACTTCTTCCAGTAATAGACACCATGTTGCAACTAAGCCCAGAAGAAAAAGGAAAACTTGTTGCAATTGCTCAAGGTATGCCAGTCTGTTTTGCTACTAATGTTGCTAATGGAAGGGACACATAGTAACATTTGTTTGAATAGATCTGCAACTAATTCCAACCATTGTTTTCCTGTATTTGACACTGTTGAAAAAAGACTATTTAACAAAAGCAATAGTACAATCTAAACTAATGCTTCTAAGAATCCATTTGTGACTACTTATGTTTAAATCATTCAAAACATTTAACTATAGAGTGATTATCTTTCTCAATATTTTTTCAATTTATTCATTTAAAAAAACATTGGGCAAAAATGCCTTAAAATCATTATCCAATCAATCTGTATGGAACAAGCGACTGTCTGCTTCATGGCAGATCCTTGACATTTCTTACTTAACTCTGCTGGATCTCCACAGCTCACAAAAAGCGATGCCTTTCAATTCAATATGTTAATCAGTAAAGGTGATATCAGATGCCTTCTGGTCTTTTGCTATCATAGACTAACATGGCTCTCCTACATTTGGTAATTACTGTGATTATAATCAAACTAATCATCTCAAGTATGCACATTAAAGGTATACTGTCTTTACTAAAAGATTGAATTGTGCTTTATGTCTTGTCATTTAAATCTGGGGCTGGATTTTTAAAACCAATATGAGTTGTGTTATGTTTTGTAAGGTGATGAAGAGACCCTGTCCCAAGCCTCTGGATGGGCATCATATTTACACAGCTGGTCCGGACTTCGATGAGTTTTCACTGTTCGGGCATTCAAAATTGGCAGCTGCACTGGGAAGAATTTCAACCATAAAGAATGAAGCATATAGCCGGGTAATTCTTGTTTGGGGTTTTTCCACAACTGCCTCAGTTGTTGTTGGTTTTTTGTTGTTTCTTTTTAAGAAATAATATTATTCTAAATGAGACTTGTTGAAGGACTTGGAGTAATGTCTTGTAGTCTCAGTTTGACTCCCTTTTTAGGGCAAGTATGGAGGTTTTCAGTGAACTTCCCTCCTCGCAAGAGCTATTATTTTCATTGACTGGTGAGACAATTTTGCAGAACATACTTTGTGTGACTGTGTCATTCATCAAAATGAATCTGTAAGCTTTCACAGAACAAAATTCTGTATGTTTGCAGACCCCCCTGGGTTGGAATTTCTGATAGTAGCAGATTCCACAATCTGCTATCCTCCAGTAGTAGATTCAGTACAACTTCTAAAACTTTCAGCCTTGGAATTCTATATGTTGCAGTTCAAAACATTAAGAGGATATTAACTTTGGCTGAACTACCACTTGCATTTCTTATTTTATCTGTCTAGGAGAAGAAGTATGATTCAGTTGGGTGATCTGTAGTAAGCCTATCATTGAGAGAAAATGCTGACTACAGACTTCCTATGCTGTTCCAAGCTTTATTTCTTTAGTACCCCAAACTAAAAAAAAAAAAGAAAGAGAAGATTTTGCTGAGCTTTAAAATGCTTATTCTTCTGGAACTGAAAGCCAAATGCAAAAATAAAGTGAATATCTTCTGCATATTCACTTTACTTTAACAGTAAGAAATTTCCCAAGCTTATTTAATGATTCTTTATAGACTAATAATATACCTCTTGTCTTGGGGCACTGCTTTGACAGATTATTGCATTTTCCATTCAATTGCTACTTGAAAAAGACTAAGAGCAAACTTTTAAAAATCAAATTGAAAACAAACTGCATCATTTAAAAAATCAGTTGGAAACTGCATTCTACTGTCATTCAAAGGAAACATTGATACATTGCTTAGATTAGTAGTATCTAAAGATTAAAAAATGATATTTTGCTATCAATGATGAATCAAAATATAATTGCTTGATATTATCTAAGTTGAATGTTAGCCAAAGAAAAAATATTGAAATGTAGTTTTTATAGGTTTGTCAAGATTCCATTTTGTCACATCCAGATTTACCTTTGTGACTCTTGTTCTATATCTGCATTCTGCTTCAGAATTGGATCTCTTTGTGTAATGTGTACAAAAAAGATGCCGACATGCATAGAAGCTTGAATTTAGAGCTCACAAAATTTAAGATCCATTAGTAATTTAAAATCCATTTATTTGAATAAATGTGATTGAAGCTGTTTAGGGTGGGGGCAATTTATTGTTTACAGAATACCTCAGTGTCCAGCTGTATGTGCTGTCAAATAGGTTACTGCTAGAGTTCAGCACAAGACCAAGATGGATTAAGAAACAATTATCTTGTTGTCTATAGGGAAGAAGCTGCTGATGCTATTGTGCCCTGTGTTGTCTGTGAATGAAATCTGAAGTTTTGGAGATAACTGTTCTTGCGAGAAATGATTTAGTGCCTATTCACCACCTTTCTCCAATGAATATCCTGTATCTGAAAATAGTGTAATTATTATATGGAAGAAGAAATATTTAGTTATTAAGAGATGACATTTTAATGGCAAGGCTATTTCAGAAATGCCTATTCAACAAAATATGTTGGTCATCATCAATTTTCATAGACGTTCAGATATAAGAGTCAGGAGAAAACATCATTCGCCAGTGAATACAGCCCTTAGCTCTTCTGTCTAGTTCAACACATTTCTACCATACGTTATAGAGGCTGTCCAGTTCCACCATTCTGAAAATGTTTGGAAAGTGAGCTTAGTTTAAGCATATAAAACATTTCTATTCAGTAATAATAATTGTGTGACATTTCTTGATCATATCAGAAGTCTCTTTGCTGAGCCTTGATAGGACTGAGAGTAAGAGAGGGAAAACTAAACATTGTGGCTGTTCAGATCCCAGCCTTTCTTCACAGGTGAGCCACAACTTTCGTCATCCGGGTCTCTTCTGAAATGTGTTGGAGGTCCTTTCCCAGAATTCTTAGCCAATGTGGCCTCAAAGAATTGAAAGAGAATGTCTGAGGAGCAATGAGTGGGGAAGGTTGCTTGAAACGTTAAAAGTTTGTCACTGGATGCTCATTGACCTCCAACACATTTAGAAGAGACCAGGATGATGAAAGAGGTGGCTGACTTGTGAAGAAAGGCTGGGACCTGAACAGCCACAATGCTTAGCTTTTGTCTCTCCTACTGTCAAGTGCTAAGCAAAGAGACTTCTGATACGATCAAGAAATGTCACACAATTATTACTACTGAAAAGAAACATTTTATATGCATAAACTGAGCTGACTTTCCAGACATTTTCATAATGGTGGAACTGGACAGCCACTATAACATATGTTAGAATTGGTTGTGTCTCTTCTTTTTAAAGAGTGTTAATTTCACAAGTCAATAATTTGACTTGTCCCCTATCAGTAAACTCGCTACTGATTATTTCCTTATCTACACACTTTTATTAATAGCTGTGACAATATGAAATTGTATTTTTGGACATTTCAAATCCTTTTCTTAATAATTTCAGACTGTGAATAAATTATGCATATATCTCTGCTTATTACTTTTCATTTTTGGTTGTATGTTTGGTATATTAAAATACAAAATTTGTAAATGTAATTTATTATCCACATGCCTTAAACATATTTTACACTACAGAGAAAGATTTTGGGTAATGTGACAAGGCAGGGATTCCAAATTAAAATAATGGATGCAAAATGTGGTCTTTTGTAAAAGTTTATTGAGCTGCTATTTTTAAAGTATGTAAAGCTGTTTCCAGAAAAATAGAAAAAGTTAAAGGCACAATCTTCTTGTCCCAGGAGGGCATCTAAACGTTCACTGGATATAGTGAAACTCTTGTCTTGGCAAAGAGAGAGAGAGAGAGAGGTCTGTGACTACTGGATGGTGCTGGGAGGTGCAACATGTGTCATAACATGCAAATGACACATTGTACATATAAGGGTGAGACATTACAGAGCTAGTTACATAATCATGTCATTTATGTGTTGATGTAATGACAAAATACTGTACATTATTTGGACATCATCGTGACTAGCATCATGATCAGTAGCTACAACTATAGGTGAAGGTCTGCTTCTATAAATCATCATCTCAATGGAGCAGATATGTCCATTGACACCCTTCTTACAAATTAGCATTCTGACAATGAAGAGAGAGAAGAGGCATGTAGAGGACTTCGGAACAAATTCATCCTTGTTCTACACCAGTGATGGCTAACCTTTTTGCCATCGCGTGCCAAAAGCGGGGGGAGTGCGGGGGGGTTGCGCATGTGAGTGCCCA
>JANHZT010010513.1:131373-143434 GCA_032468215.1 Stegonotus admiraltiensis
ATTTCTTCTTTGCACAGCTGCTGGACACCATGGCCTTGAACTTCTCTTAGAGAAGTTTGTTATGGCTATCTCTACTTTACTCATGCAATCCCCCTCCCAACTTCCCACGGTATGATTGTGGCAGGCCTGGATCCTCAGGGCACACAGGTAATATGGCTTCCAGGCATGACACATGTACAATGACAATAAAGTTGTTGTTGTTGTTGTTATTAGACAGGCCCCCAGCTTAATACTCGTGAAAGGCCCTGAAAACACGGTTTTGCCACTGGACCTGGGGACACCACGGTGCTAGGGAGCCCATCAAGTGGTTTGTTTGATTGTTGTTGCTAGGGGGATGAGGGCTTATTGGGTTTTGTGTTTAGGATTTTATTTTTGTAAGTTGTCTGGAGTCACTATGAGTTGGGTGGCTATATAAATTTTCTTAATAAATAAAATATAAGCTACTTATATTGTCTTTTCAAATGGGTATGGAGTAATAGTAATGTATTTCCAGCCTGAGATAAGGTGGCTTGGGAAAGACAAGTAAATTCAGCTGTAATTCAAGCCAAAATACTTGTGGCTTATCTAACAAAACAAAGATTTAAATTTTGAACTATGTGTAAGAAAGAATTTAACTCTCATCTCAATGTCATCGTGCTCACGCAGCTGTTTGGTGAGAACAATGTAGTTGTTATTGCTTAGAAGATCGATCAATATTGTGCCTGAAAGCTCAGATTTTGTGATGCCCGCAGGAACATTTTTGTAGCACTGAAGCACATTAGAATAACATTACATGAAAGGAAAATGAAAGAATTAAGGACAAAGCAAAAATTAACAAAAGTGCAAAATTATTCAAACTGTATGACAATGTTTTCCCAGGTTGACACACTGAAGCATTTTCCATGCTGTGCTTTCAACTCATTTTCAGAACTGCATTGGTTCTGATGCTGGTAATAATGTCTGGAGAACTGATCTTCTTGGCATGTCTCTATTCAGTCATGTTATCTTTATATTTTGTATTTACTATTTAGAGATTATGACTAGATGCTTTTCTGCCCCAGTCCAGACATATATAAACAAGATGAAGCTGGTTTCCCCTTCAGTAAAGCAGAGAGAAAAGATTCTTTCATTTCATTTGCAAAATATTTGTGCAAGCATAGCAGAACCAATAGTGTGCTCATCTGCCTTTTCACAAGGTCATGAGTTCATTGATTGCAAAGTCTATCAGCCAAGTAAGGCAGTCTACAAAATGTCATCTTCGTATCTGTTGCCTACCTGAAGTTGCAAAAAAGCAGTTGATTGAGTAGAATTCTTCATCCAACATTTACAGGTCCTGCCATACCTTGCTATCTATACACAGCATGTTTTATGATTATGATTATTCTTTCTGAACATGTCATTTTCCTTAACCTTTTCAATTTTCCTGATCACCTGAGATTACCAGGTCCCTTCAAACCAAGCAGTTCTACTTAAGCTTCTGCTCTATAGTCCTCCTTTCCTTCCAATTGACAGAATGATGTAAGAATATTTGTAGCTCAGGGTTGAAATGAAGGGTCTTCAGGGCTCTCTGAGCTTTCTTGTTTTCTTGCAGACATCATGCCATTGTTGAATGGTCATACCTCGAGGACTACCTGTAGTTTGTCACATCATTCTGAGGGGTCCTTGGTGCTCTCTGAGCTTGTTGTTTTCTTGTAGATGTTTCATTACCCAAACTATGTAACATCATCAGTGCTAGTGCAATGAGAGTCGTCAAAATGATGTAATGAATTACATGTAGTCTTCGAGGTATGATCATTCAACAATGGCGTGACATTATGACTGCTTTGAAAAAGTGACTTACAACCAATCTTCAAAGTTACAACCATCATATCATGTCATGTGATTGCAATTTGGATGCTTAACAGCGTTCATATTTATGACAGTTGCAGTGTCTTGTGGTCATGTGATTGCAATTTGTAGCCTTTCCAGCCAGCTTCCAACAAGCAAAGTCAATTGGGATGCTGCATTTGCTTAACAACCTTGTGATTCATTTAACCATGGTAAAAATAGATGTAAAATTGGATCCAGTCATGTGATGATTCACTTAAAGGCTTCATTGCTTAACGATGTGGGGTTGCAAGTCTAGGACTACTTGTACTTCTCTTTTTCTGATGATCAAGCAACTCTTCTGATTTTAAGTATATGTGTATTTGTAGTTGGACTGAATTTGTCAGAAATCCAAGTACTAACTGGCTGTTTGGTTAAATGCCATATTGTAAAATCTCTCCATGCCTATCTTAAAAAACAAAGGCACTACTGCTGTTGTAGACCTGTATTTGTGCCTACTAAGTTTTTTTTTTAGCTAATTCTCTTTTTTCTGCCAAGTGTCTTTGTGCCTGCTATTGATATGTTTACTTCGTTATATTTGTGCATCTTAATAGTATACCAGAAGAAGACATGACAAAACATTTCCTTACTGTTCCTAAAAATATTATATAGCCAGGGCAATAAAATCACTAAAGGTTGTTTGATTTAATAGCATCATGTGATCTTGGAGTATTACAATAGCACAGAAGGTTAGAAAGAGACTTCAAGTTAAGATATAATTTTCCCCAAGATATACCAAAAGACTTCTCCTGTTTGAGAATTTTAGGAGTTGATATCCAACACATTTAGAAGATTCCAGCTTGGGGGAAACCTATTTATTCTACTTTGTCATTCTAATACTACAGTGTAAAAGTGAAGTGATCTAAACTCTGCGTTAGCAAATGCCTTAGAAGTGTGTCTTCTATATTAGAATGTTTTTCTGACCCATTGGCATTTTTGTTGGCGTGGCTCATAAATAGTTTTCTCATTCCCTTATAGCTTCTTGCCACAGCTTGGGTGGAGCTTTCAGCATAAAGCAACCACTACCATTCTAATTGACAATATTTCCCCAAAAAAATATTTGTTCTGTGAAAGAGAACAAATGTGGTAATATTGTTTTGATTGCTGAAGAAAATTAGCAAATATTTTCTTTCTTGTTTTTTCTTCTGGTCCTTTTCTGTGTGGCCCCTTTACTACAATTTTCCTTCAAGATAGTTATAAGATATGTTTGGAAAAATAAATGATTTGTCTTGTTTCTTTAAAAAAGTAAACTAAAAATGACTAATAATGTATGCAGTTTGAAGGAAGCAGCATTTTATAAAAGAACAGGAAAATGAGATGATGAAATAGTTATTAAAATAAATGAGTTTCTGTCACTTATTTTTTGGAAATGCAAATGCAGCCAATGGTTTGACTAAGAGTACTCACATTAAATAATGAAATCCACTTTGTTTTGACATTATAAAATAAGATGTAGGGTAAAAGCATAACAAATGCTAGTTCTCAACAATAATTAAATCATACTGTAAATTAGATTAATACAATCCAAATTACACATTTTATATGGACTGATAATCTTGAACATATCAATGTCCTTGTTTTCTATAAAAAAATAACCCCATTTAATAATTTTAATTAGTTTGTTGTATAATTTGTCTATTTCTTTATCAGTAAATGTCTCTTTATGAACTATTCTAAATCCCAGTTTTTGTTTTCATAAAGAAACAAGACACATTTCTTGTCTTTTTATGCTTTGAACCAAATTTCATGTCTTGAAATTTAACTTGGATATTTTAAAATGCCATCTTAGTCAGCTTGATACAACCACAGATGCACCAATACATAGAGACAGGTACAGGGCAGAGGGAGATCTCAGAATGGAATCAAATCATCCCTCAGCAACCCTCTTCTTGTGCAACAGGGCACAGATGGACATGAAAATTTATAATCATGGCACAGAAGACCAATACTATTGTCTGTATGGTACACAGCAGGCATTACTGGGTGTAGTATACAAAAGACTCCAATCTGCTGAAGGGTATTAAGTCCTCATGTTAAGACTGCAAGGATAAAATTCTGTATTCTTATACATTTTTTTTCTTCTATAGTGAGTTGTGTTTCTCAATCTTGGCAACTTTAAGATGTGTGAACTTCAACTCCCAGAATTCCCCAGCCAGCATGACTTCTGGGAGTTGAAGTCCACACATCTTAAAATCGCCAAAGTTGAGAGACACTATCTTATACCCTGAGATGTGGCTAAACTAGTCCTGGTGCTTTGTGAGCTGTACCATCTCAGTTTTTTCACAACTGAATCTTCTTCCTTTCTACTCATGGTTATTCTGCAGAGACTTTATATTGCCAATTGTGTGTTAGGGAATACAGCAGTCTCAACCTTTAAAGGAGTACAGGTAGTCCTCGACTTATGTTGTTAAGTGAGACATTTGTTGTGAATTTACCCCATTTTATGACCTTTCTTGCCACAGTTGTTAAGTGAATCATTGTAGTTGATAAGTTAGTAACATGGTTGTTAAGTGAATCTGACTTCCCCATTGATTTTGCTTGTCAAAAGGTCTCAAAAGGTAAATCACATGACCTTGGGACACAGCAACAGTCCTAAGGATGTGTCAGTTGCCAAGGATATGAATTTTGATCACATGATCATGGGGATGCAGCAAAGGTTGTAAGTATGAAAAATGGTTATAAGTCACTTTTTTCAGTGCTGTTGTAACTTTGAATGGTCACTAAATGAACTTCAGTAAGTTGAGGACTACCTGCAAAGTATTACTTTCTTTTAACGTGACTCATAAAGCCTGAAGAAATTTTAGATTTGTCCTTCCAGCAAAGTTGAGGATGCTTCATGGCTTTAGTAATATATTTCAGCTTGTATGGTAACAAAGGGATTTTTGACAAGCAAAGGGAAGGCTTTCAGTTCAACAATACAGGATATAAGCAGAAATGCTGTGCTGAAGGGGGCTTTAAAGGAAACTCAGCTAAAATTGTGTGGGAGAAAATCTCCAGTAGACTCAAACTTGGAGAGGAATATGCATTAGGAAGAGGAAAATAAAACTCAGAGCTTAAGCCTATAGTAGCTGGGAGACAGACCTGATGAAAAATCCTGGGAATCCAATCTGTTAATTACAAAATTACCTGTTTGAATGCAGTTGTTTAATATGAAGAAGAATGCAGGCTCCTGATGAGAAATTGTGAGGAGGAAAAAAAAGTGCCAACTACAACACTTAACATGCGGTCATACATCCACCAAATGAAGCTGACTGTGAAGATGATGTGAGGATGAGCCTAGTCATGGCTGCATTTCATCTGGATTGTGGAGTCATTGTTAACCTTGTTTTGGCAGTGCAGATGTTACTTAAGGGCAGTTCTAGCATCCCTTGCTATTAGCCATGTTGACTAAGGCTTCTAGGAGTTGTCATTGGTCAATAGGAAGGCGTAGATTCTGTACTCTTTTAAGTGAAAATCCAGGGAGGAAGGGCAGAAGAAAATTCCCTATAATAGAATAGAATTATTTATTGGCCAAGTGTGATTGGACACACAAGGAATTTGTCTTCGGTGCATAAGCTCTCAGTGTACATAAAAGATATAAGTGATAAATCATAATAATCATATAATATACTCATAATAATAGGTAGTACTAGCTGTGCATGAGTAGAAGGGGATTTTTTTTCTTGGGATTATGATGAGAAAAGAAAACGAGGAAACTCCTTTGCCTAATACAAGTTGCTTATTTTTAAATTATAGGTAGCAGTAAATGAGATTTCTATTAATATATCTGCTTTGGCTCTTAACCCACAGCTGCCTGAAGCTTCAGTTCTTTTTGTTAGACATAATAAGCATCAGATGCTAAAAACAAACATTTCCAAAAAAAAAAGACCTTTGCTTTTTATGCTACTTTTCACTGCATTTTACATGCATTTCTTCCCTGTCCTTATGCTGATGTCTGCACTGTCATCCTTCAGGAAGGCTACAGTCATCTGCTGATCTGGAATTTCCTACTCACTGGGCAAAGGCCTTCTCTGCTGAAATTAGTGGCAGTTTTTGGCATTCTCCCAGCTTCTGCAGATGTGCTCCTTTTCAAACAAGATAAATAAACAGGCTCATTTCTGCTACACTATTATGGGAATATGTTGATCTGGTTCTTTTTTCTTAAAATAGCAGAGAATCAAAAGAGACTAGATCTCTTTTTTTCATAGGCTCTATTCTTAATCCCGAAAGCAAACACCGTTGCAGGGATAAAAAAAAAGACCCATTGATTTTGGATTTCAGAAAGAAAGCTGTATCTCCATACCTTATCTGGGAGTAAAACCCATTAAGCACAATGTGCATTTTTTAAAAAAAGAGTTCATAGCATTAAATTCTGAAGGGGTTAAAAAAGTTTCATAAACTTCCCAGTTAAGTGACTAGAAAATAAAATCCAATGGATTTTCCTTGGTTTAGTTCTTGAATTATTGAAAGAATGGATGCTATTTTTGTGCTAGAGTATAATACCTGTAGATTAGTATTGCATTCTCCTGCATTGTGTGCTATGTTTTGCTTTCTCTTTGAAAGACAACAGTGAATTTTATTTGTCTACAAGGTCATTGGTAGAGTTGTTTAGACTTGCAAGTTGCTTGTTTCTTAAATGTGTTTAAGCTTTAAAATATGCTTAAACTACATAGTTAATGTTAAGGCTGACCAACAAGATGAAAACAAGGAGAAACCTTGAAGGAAATTAGAATGTATTTGTGATTTCAACATGATGCTAACCATCTCTGTCAGAACTAATATCTGTCACATTTTTGAGCTTTGCTATTAGATATCATAAAAGTAATAAACACAACAGAACTCTAGTTCCATCTGGTGGCTGAAAAGCTGCTAGCAAAATTTTATTTTTCATTAATCTGTTCTTTAGATCTCTTCATCTGCAGAGCAATGCTGTTGCAAGACCAGACTTTAGAACAAATGTTCAGGGTATCATTTATCAGAACAATCATTTTTGGAAGTAAATGATGCACCAGAAATAATTAATTTCAGACATTACTACAACATTACTCCAGAAATGCCATTATTTTCCACTTTTGCACATTTTCTGATATAGCTACTATAAGCCATCTTTATCCTGGTGCATATTTCGGTTTCCATCTAGATTTATTTAACTTTCTGTTGTTTTAAAAATTTGATGACTGCATTCTCTCTGTGTGTATGTATGTGTGTGTGTGTGTGTGTGTGTGTACACACACACACATACACACACACATACACACATGTTTATATATATAAACAAATACATGAATTTTTATTTCATTTCATTGTTGTATTTCTAAGGAAAAAAATGCAGATTGTTTTTTATTTTCCTCAACTCTCCCCCAGAAGAAAAAAGTTTTCCACAATATTTTCCAAATATCCTTCAGATTTTAAAATGAGAACCTTCTTCCTTATTTCCCCATATAAGGCTAAATTGTATTACAGGCCTTTTTCCTTCCATCATTGCCAATGTCTCATTTGTCTTTGAGTAATACTGTAAGAATGTATTGAAATAAGTAATATTTCTATCAAAATTCAATATTCATCTTTATTGGAGTTAAGCTTTTTGAGGGGAAATAGTTTGAAATCAATCCAAAAGCTTGCCTGGTCAGGAATTTTGGCCCCACTATAGCCAAACATAAAGTGAAAAGCTAGATATATGGACAATTCTATCCATTTAATACTTCTAAATCATTAATCACCTCAGAAAATATAATCTCTAGTCACATTTGACATTCTTTGTTTCCTTAGTCTCATGTGTTGCTGGTTGCTATATTAAGGCTGCAGTGGAAAATACTTAATAAAAAGACCCATTATAGGAGATGGTACATATGCTTACATGCAAAACTGTTGTAAAAATGCTTGCAAATATTAATACAGATAGTTTTCAACTTACAACAGTTCATTTAGTTGCCATTCAAAGTTACAACGGCACTGAAAAAAGTGACTTATAACCACTGCAGAATCCTCATGGTCGTGTGATTTACATTTGGATGCTTGACAACTGGTTCATATTTATGACGGTTGCAGTGTCCCAAGGTCGTATGATCACCTTTTGCAACCCTCTGACAAGCAAAATCAGTGGGGAAACCAGATTCACTTAACAACTGTGTTAGTAACTGAACAACTGCAAAAGTAATTCACTAAACAAATGTAGTAAGAAAGTCATAAAATGGGGCAAAACTCCCTTAACAAATTTCTCACCTAGCAACATAAATTTTGGGCTCAATTGTGGTTGTAGGTTGAGGCCTACCTATACTGCAGTTTGTAGTGGCCAATATTAATCAGGAAACATGTAATACATTATGGGGTTTCTGTTCATTAATGGTAGGATACTGTTTAGTGCATCAAGGAACTTAGGAAGCCAAAATAAGCACTTAAGTTTTAAAATATGTTACATTTAGTCGATAGCCAGAAGACTATACTGTGTCGTAGTAATACCGTGTTCCAATCCTGATCAGACCCAATTCATGTAGGTTGGGCTGTTTATCCTTTCTCTCTAGGTGTTTTAGTTCATTCGAGCCATCTCATTCCAAAACTAAATCTGAAACCAAAATGAATCCCCAAATATTATGTATCTTCTTCAGGGCTCTTGTTACCATCTTCAGTCCTTTGCATGAAAAGAGAGCATCTGTAATTGAACACTAGTTATTATAAGCTTCTTGGTCTAACTAGGTTTTTTCCAGAAGCGATTGATGCAACTTTATGAAATAATCACTTTAGCATCCTTTCCCACAACAGCTGGATTTGAGAAGCAAAGATGGATAAAAGTTCAAGAAGGCATAGGTATGGTATTGTTGAAGTATATATCAAATTTATATACCTTAGCAATACATTGGACCATTTCATCAGGTCCTTATTAAGTTGTCATTCAGTTCACTCTAAATATGAGTAAATCTATCTTTGAAGCATCTAGCAAATTTACTACAGCAGGTGCTTAAGGATATCACCGCATTTATTTTCTGGGTTAGATGACCTTGGAAAATTCCTCTCTGGAAGATATTTGAAAATACAAAATATGTAATCAAAGAGAGCCAGTTTGGTATAGTGATTCAGGCATCTAAAATCTGGGACAGTCATTCTAGTCCTGCCCTAGGCACAAAGTCAGCTAGGTGACCTTGGGCCAGTCATTCTGCTGAGCTCTAGGAAGCAAGCAATGGCAAACCACTTCTGAAATCTTGCCATTGAACCTGCAGGGACCTGTCCAGGCAACATTGACTCAAAGGCACCAAAGGGAAAACAAAAACAGCCATCCAGTAAGTGTTAATTGCTGTGCACAACTGTTCTCTAGCTGATAATAAAATTGTTTTCAAAATGAGACCTATACCAAATATGCTCTAGCATAGGCCTGGGCAACTTGTAGCCATGTGTAATGCCTATGCATACTGGAATGTATGAATGATCTTGGGAGAAGAGGGAAAGAAATGCTATCCAAGAAAGTATTGGGCAAGACAGGCAGGAGCCCACAGTCTCTTAAGAGTTAGAGGGAGAAATTTAGAAAGGACCTGCCCTAATGGGTCAAGTGGTTAAAGTGGAGGCCAGAATTTGTGCCTATAGACTTACAAGATTCTGCTTAATCTAGCCTTATAATAAGTAGAATTAATTCAACTAGTCTTGTTTCTTGTCTGCTTTACTTTGAACAGCTCACATTGTAGAATCCACCAAGCAGTTTTTTGAGGTCTGCCAGCATCTTTTGAAACCCAACAAACCCACTATCACCAACCATGGTCACTGTCAGGAGGGACCTGCTGCCACACCTGGTGTTTTCACAGTGACCTTTGCTCTGAAGGACATACTTCTCAACACCTCCAGGCCTTTCTGATTTTACTAGCCACCAAACGGCTGATTAGTCTGCCAACTGCTCCTTTGTGGCCCACGATTATTTTTAAATGTAGCAGTGTTGTCTTTCCCCCCTCTATGAAATGTGCTGGCCTCTTTAGTGATTGTTCAACATGGCTCAGGGTGTTTATACTGAGTGCAACAGGGCACTCAAGAATGGCTATGTGCTTCTTTTTCAAAAGGGTTTGGCTTTTGCATCTGTTTTTACAAAAATTAATGTGTTCATTTTGGCACCTGGCATGATTTATTCAGGTTTACGCTCAAATTTCCAACCCTTGCGGATTTTTTAAACTCGTAAACACAACACATATCTACAATATTTCTTGCCTTTTAATAATCTTTGAACTCTGTCTCTTTATACTTTTTAATTTTTGTATTTACAAAACTGATAAAATCAGCAGCTATAACTGATGACTTTTTTTTCACATACACAAACATACACACCAAGAATATTTTTGCATTAAATTTTAGATTCCAAAATCAGAAGATCTTCAACAAATGTGCAGAAGAAATTGTGAGCTAGTTTTACCACTCAGAGCACACTGATAAGACTAGCCTATGCAAGTCTTGATAACTTCTGTGGGTAATAAAAAGTGTAGTGTAGAAGTAAGATGTCTCATGTTGTGTGGTCTTTTACAGTAAGAAACAGTGGAGGTAGTAACGCTGGGGGACAAGAGTTGCACTAATATCAAAGAAATAGTGGAATATAATAATTAAAGACAGGATGCCAAAGGAGGGACAAAATGAAATGTGAATGTCAAAAAATGAAATAATTTTTTAACTACTTTAAATAATTAAATTGAATTGCTGAATTGTCCTGCAGCAAGTTACCCCTCTGCAAGTTGGCCATAGTGAGTTGAGTGTGGCGAGTTGGCTGCAGCGAGTTGTCCCATTCAGTTTCCTAAAATTTCCTGTTCCAATCATAAAAATTCCTTCCTCCATACAGTATTTTTTTACATTACAGTTCTTGCAAATGCTCTTGTGAAAATGTTAGAAGAACATCAGCAGTTCCCGGAAACAAATTAAATAAATCTGATTCAAACAGCAGCTGACCATGTCACAGCTCTTTCTGGGAGGGTGGATAAGGATAGGATTTTTCTGAGATGGAGCAAACTGGGTCAACTCTGTTTGTTAAATGAATTTTGCATGCATTAAACTTAAGGGTTTTTGTTGATAGAATCAGGCATATGACTTCATGAATAGGGTTGCAATAGATGGTTCCTACCTAGCCCATGGCTTTGTCTATAATACAAATTCAAACTCACTTCTAGACCCAAATAAGGAATCTGTGTAGGACTTCTACATGCTGATTTTGCTACAGAAAGTCTCAGTGCAAAAGAAACAGGCTAGATATTTTTACCCCAGTGGATCATAGCTTATTTCTTCCATCATTCATTTTCTGTGACCTTCTCTTGAAAGGTGAGTTTGATTGTATTATAGGATTTGCATTTTGGAAATGTCTGTTTATTTTTGTCAGAAGCTTGTTTTATGATGTTTGCTATTCTTTTAATTTTACTGAGTATTGTTGTTTAAATATGTATATAAAAATAGTGCTTCACTCTTAAGCCAGGATGTCAAATCCAGAATGCCTTGTATTATATTTTTGTTTCTTTTGCCAGGAGAGCACAATTAAGTCAACTGGACTTTGCACTGACTTTTGTACTGCTTAAATATTTTCTAACTCCAGCTGCAAAACTCATTTTGAGGCACTATAATTTGTTATTGTGTAATCAGCATTATAATTATGCACACACAGTCACACACTGGTCCATTGATTTCAGACATAGTTTTTTGAAAAAAGAACAAAAATGGCTTGAAGATTGGAGTCTCTGTTACTTTTTGAAAAACAGGCGAGGAAAATTTCACAGTTGCCCCTGAGTCTTGCAGTTAACCTTGTCAAACTTTTCTTTTTAAGACATAGAAAATGTCAGTGTCATCATGAATCAACATTCCATATTTCCTGTCTTCTACTGTGGTTAGCTTCTGAAGCCTTACACAATATTCTTGCAGAAATACATTTTTCATCTATAATGAGCTGCTGGTTTGTAGCCGAAGCATGGAGAATATAAATATGACTATCAAACATGTTAGTTGAAATGGCACCCAAAAAATATGAGCTTTAAGGTCTTTTAAGTTCCGTCCTTTTTTTTTTTAACTTAGGACATGTTTAAGCAATATAGCTAGACCTTCCCATGAATTGAGTTGCATTTTTAGCTTGAGATATTTCAGGTTTTAAACCCTGCATATTTTTACAATTCCAGTCCTTGCCTTCAGACAAAAGAACTTAAGATGCATGTCTTTCACCTACACCAGTGGTAGGCAAACTTGGCTCTTTCACACCCTGTGGACTTCAACTTCCAGAATTCCTAAGACAGCCAAG